>WSYH01017257.1:0-12130 GCA_036426205.1 Ascaphus truei | reverse complement strand
ATGTGTGTGTGTGTGTGTGTTGTGTGTGTGTGTGTGTGTGTGTGTGTGTGGTGTGTGTGTGTGTGTGTGTGTGTGTGTGTGGTGTTGTGTGTGTGTGGGTGTGTATATAGATCTATATATATATATATATTATATAGACTGAGATATAATGTGTGTATCTCAAATGTTTGATTGTCTAAATAAGTAGATCAGAGCAATGTTGATGAATTCACACACAATGTTATTGGAATGAAATTCTGCAACTTGTTTTTACCATTAAAAGTACTAACGACAAAGTTAAGTTTTGTTTCATGTGTAAATACTGTATCTTGCTAGAATTTTCTCAAGCAATTATGTAACTAATTCTTAGGGAGATTCACGAGGCGTATAAATGGTCAATTGTTTTGTAACCTTGAAAAATATCGCAGAGATAAAATGGTTACATTCTCAATGCACCAGACATGCTTATGCGTTAAAGTTGTACATTGTACACTCAAAGGATGAGAAGACATGGCACTTGCCTCTACAGTGCAGAGCACATGTCGAAAAACATACAAATTTATGATTTATGAAGCAATCGAGTCTCATAACGACAAAAAGGCGACTGTTGGTCAAATTTATGCCTTTATCAAGGAAAAATATCCATACTTCAAAGAAACACCAAATCAAAAGAAATTGGAAACTTCAGTGTTTCACTTTATCCGTAATCAATGGTTTGAGTGTGTACCTCTTCGAAAAGGTGAAAGATCAGCTGCTGGCATGTTGCTTTCTCATTTAAAATTACCATGGAACATGGAACATATCTTCTACTAAATAGCCTATTCTTGCCAAGTACCAGTAACATGGAACGCGCACAGAATTCAGCGTCAGCTGCAATACCTGAACCCTGCCTTACACAAGACCAGATGCAAGATGGACAAACTAGAATTATGGTAAATAAAAATATATTTTTGCATTTACATTCATAATATATGATACAATATGACTACATAATCTGCATCATATACACTGTATTAGCCAAATGACTGGATGGGTTACATTGCATACATGGTGAAATAAAGACACTAGATAAAATATATAAGTCCGATACAAAATGACTACATGAACACACTTTAGTGCCGGAGTTAGAATTACATTTTTATAATTGATTGATAAGCAGATTTGCGAACTGTAACAGTAAGTAACACACACACACCAATTCATTTATTACCCTCAACATATCAAACAATGTACGTGTCGCCGACATGTGACGTAGGTAGATGGTCATTGCCCATGCGTCCTGCGAACGTTTACGATGGTCCTCCCCCCCCACCCGACGTGCTCGTGCGTGACACATTATTGGATGTGAACGTAGCTTAGTGTTACGGTAGTGCAGTCTGTCATGCGCGCACAGCGATGGGGCGTTGTGCACGCGCTTGTAGTACAATGTTCATTCAGTGGGAGGGGTTTTAGCGTGAGTTTCATGGTGCGTGAACATGAGCTCACGCATATTGTTTACACTATTGGCTGATCGTCCGCTTGTGGCGTGGACACACCGAAAATTGTCAACGTTAATCTCTGTACGTGTGGAGAAGTGCATTTGTTGGTCTACCATATCTGTATGTCGATCATCTGTGTCCTGCTAGCAGCACCGGATGGAATGGTCTTGTACCGCACAGCGTAACATCGTCCTGTGCATGCGCAAATAATTGTCCACGATTCGTGACGTGGGTGCAACACAAGTTTTGGCGCACATTATGATGTTTTCAGGCCCCGGAACTCACATATCGTAGTGTTGCGAACATCGGCATTTGAAACATAACATTATCTGTCTGATGACATTGATCCTTGGTGTTGAAAACATATATGTCATATCTGCGTGAAGGTCGGCTATCATATTCACATTAATTAATCCATATGATGGTGTTGAAAGATAGATAATGTGCAAAATGTAAACATAATGTTTTTGCTTATTTGTCAGAGTCGGTTATGAATACATTGGACAAATGTATGATTGAAATGGACCAATCAAAATATTACCTGAGTGTGACGCGTTCTATACAATGAATTATAATCAATATATGTATTACAATGCTTGCAAACACTGTTGCGCTGATTACAAATAGACAACTTATGTAACCTATAGTGGTTTTTTTTACATGCACTTAATTATCCAGATGATGTTGTTAACCACCAAAAAGCACTTACATTGACATATGTATTGAATATTTGCTAACATCATATGTGGTTGAAATGTAATGTGATATGTTATAAAAACATTATCACTATTGTAAGTCAAAAATAAAAATATATCTATAACGGTAAAGGTTTAATGTTAAATCATCTACATTCTACATATAAACAGTGAACAATAGTATATGAAAATACAGTTAACATTAGTGATGTTCTTTTGACAAACATGACATGTAAATATAATAGTATCACCTATATTGTAGTGCCAACATAACATGCATTATTTTTTAATGTTATGTACACATGATTAACACTGTAACTTTGTTTTAAATGTAAAACACACAATATAGAACAGTTTATTGTTATTATTACCCGTTAAACACATACATAGCTAAGTGAATGCTTAGATTTAAAGAAAGACTAGATTAGTAAAGGCACATTTGTGCCAAATACATGCATTACACAGCAAAACACACACACACACACACACACACGTTACATTTGTATGACATTTGTGCCGACCAACATTAGTACTTAATTCATGTGAGTATCTACAGTTGTTATCAAGGATGATTATCATGACCCTACATCGAATTGATGAAATAAAAAATGTTGCTCAGAACATATCATGTGTTTATCGAAGCAAACAACATATGTGAATATTGACTATAATACTTTTTAATGGTGGAACATTTGTTACAAACTTATATTACGTAAATCAAACACACTATCTAATTTCAGATATACATGTGACAATGAATTGAATGAAGAGGAAGATGAAGAGAGAGAAAAATTTATGACATACATATGCAATCTAATGATGTTTTGCAGTTCTTGCTTATTTAATACAAACATGCATTGAGTGTTCACATCACTCATGTGCATAAATTAATGAGTTCATCAAATTTCAATACAGTATCCAATAACACAAACGTCATACAACAAACAGGACACAATACACAAGGACATATTTAAAACCTGACTATTTTTTCCTGAAATTATGGCAAACATCGTCTGCAATTACCTGTAGCGATGTTGTCCCTGTTGATACAGAAGTTCATGGGGAAAAAATCACAGGAACACATCATTGGAGTTAATGACGAAAATTGACATTGAGAAAGAACATCTATTATTTTACATCACATGTTCATTCTTATTATTATAAAACATTGTTTCAATGTGACAATGTGATATTAAAGGAAAAGATATCTGAAGAATGTGAGCTCAAATACGCTATTGCTACACATCTTGACACCAAAATGTAACACACACAGTGAACTTATTATCTACAAAGATTGCAGTAACTATTGGGTGTTAACATATTTACATGTCTGAAGGTGAAAAATATTTTATTGTGACAACACAATATCGATTTGCTACACATATTCCCTCAGGTACACAGAAAAAATGTTGCTGTAACATTTTCATCCAACTGCTGATGAGTGACATTACCGGTGCCAGATGTAATTGTTACACACAGCAGAGAAGATACAAGGTGGTAGTACGATATACCATCTGTGTCCTAGGTGAATGATATTTTGACAATGTTTTTAACACCACAGGCTGCCTGCTACTGTCAGTAGCTACATTCACGGGGGGCTCTCCTCCAAGCCCTGACGTATGTTGCTTTCCATATTAGTCTGAGGGCCAGATTGTGACAAAATGCAGCAAGCAATAACAATATCTGACACTTTCTCAGGCTTGTATTGGAGTGCCCACACAGTACGATCTAAACACTTGAACCTCGTTTTGAGCAGGCCAATGTCACTCAATGACAGAATCTTGTAGATATATGGCAAACATTATACCTCACTCTGCTTCAGATGTAGGGTTTGGCACCGGTGTCAAAAAGCCACGGTCTAATTCCGTATCCTGAGTCACCTATAATCCACCGTGCACAAAATTACACAATTTTTGTAACATTATTACATGCAACATTTCCAGAGAAAAACAATGTTGTTTGTTAACACATCATTAATATGTACTCACCACCAGCCACTCCAGTCCAAAATAGCCATTGTTCGAAAGCATGGAACACTGATGAGTTTCTCAGGATAGAGGAATCGTGGCTGGAATTAAGGAATCTGGCTACCACATGCATAATCTTCATCGTGGCGCATCGCATACCACCTGTACATTCAGGGTAAGGTATACTTACGATTGCGGGAAGCATGCTCACTCTGACTAGGCGGGATCAAGGCAACATGGGTGCAATCGATTGCACCAATCACACATGATATCCGGCAATGGTATAAAAGCCATTTTCACTTCAAGCCACTCTGTGTGAACGGTAGGAAAATAATATAATTCCTAGCGCGTCTATTCAGGGCACATAGAAGTGGGTAAAGCCCCGCGAGAATGAAAATGCGAGACACCACCCACTATGCCCACTGTTGTCTGGAATGAACGGAAAGCAAGATAATTAATGAGCACAGCATTTAACAAGCCCAGGGACTGCACGACCTCTGACTGTTACAAATCTAAATCTACACGTATCGCTATAAAGATATAAGATTACTGCTGAACTCAAACGATAAACGGCGGATGATCTCATCCTCACTCATCCCATCTATAATGGTACGCTCACGGTACACGTGGACGAGGCACCATGCTCTCCTCTCTTTTCCTCTCGTCTCCTTGTCCTCCCTCTCCACTTGCTCCCGTCCCTTCCCTGTCCCTGTCCTCTCCTGGCCCTGTGACATCTGGCCCTCTGCTATCCTCTCCTCCAATATAATTATCGCCTTCTCATGAACAATCGTATCATCTTCAGGTCTGTAGCTGTCAAAGCGCATGTAATGCCCTCCTTTAAATACCTATGTTACAGTTACATAGTAGATGAGGTGGAAAAAAGACTACGTCCCTCAAGTTCAACCTATGCTAATTTAGACACAGATACTTTATTCTATATCATACTACTTATTGATCCAGAGGAAGGCAAAACAAAAACCCCATTAAGGGGAAAAATTAATTCCTTCCTGACTCAAGAATTGGCAGTCAGATTAATCCCTGGATCAAATCCTTCCCATGTATACTTATTTGGTGTATCCCGTATACCTTTCCCATCTAAAAAGATGTCCAACCTTTTTTGAACAAATCTATTGTATCTGCCATCACAGCTCCATGGGTAATGAATTCCACATTTTAACTGCCCTTACTCTAAAGAACCCTTCCTTGTTGCTGGTGAAATTTCTTTTCTCCACATTAAGGGTTGCCCGATTCCTTTGTACATGCCCGTGGGATGAATAGTTATTTTGAAAGCTCTTTGTATTTTCCTGAATATATGTTGTATATAGTTATCAATACCCTCTTAGACGCCTCTTTTCTAATTTAAATAAATCTAATTTAGCGTAGCCTCTCCTCATAAGTTAGAATGTCCATCCCTTATTAATTTGGTGCCTCTTCTCTGCACTCTCTCTAGTTCCATAATGTCTTTTCTTAGGATTGGGGCCCAAAATTGTGATGAATCACGTGACTAGAATCCGTGCAGCAGATGTAAAATAAACATATAGCACTTGCGAACAGCAAGCGTGTATCCAGTACAAAAATATGGATTCATTGTGTGTGTAAGCAGTCAATGATAAAATGTGACTATGATGTGAACTTGAAGGTGCTGAAAAATAATGAATACTAAGTATTTTGGAGTGGTTACACATGCATAACCGTATTTTAAGCAACACTCATTCATCTACATTTGCCACGAACAATAAAATGAACTTAAACAACACAACGTTACAACATGTTGAAGTGTGCATGGTTTGTCACATGTTGACATGAACTAATTACAATTGTGCATATGATCATTAAAAGGCAGCTGGAGAATTGCAATGATTATGTTAAAAATATGTCAATGATGTCCTATTACAGATATGTGTAGAACTAAGATGACATGATTGCATGCATTGTGGTAAAATGTAATCACCATGATTCAGGTGCAATTGCAGACTTCATTAAAAACAGGAGGTCACTAAAAACATGTACACAGAAAGAATAACAGCATATCTTTGTTGATCAGCGTTAGCCATTACAAACAATACATAATGTATACCAACATACTAAACGCATGATCTGTGGAATACCTGTTATGTCAATTATTTTACTTATATGTTTCAAAACAAACACACTAAAACATGTTTCACATGATGGTGAATGTTCCTTTAAAAGTTTACTATAGGACTTTCCCTTCACACAGCATAACAAAACAGACATGTGACACGCAAATCCTAATAACATTCAAATAAATGATGTGAAAAACAATAATAAATGTAACCGGTGACACGATGAAGTTAATTACATCGACACTGTAATGGTCAAGTTAAGTTTTATTTGGAGATATATCACATAAAACACCATAAAAAGTTATAGTCTCGCTCCATTGACTCCATAAATGTTGAGATGAGCATTTTTTTCAAGTGCCGTCCAGCAACCTTGCCGATCCTTCTCCCCGCAACTTGCCAACTTTAGTTGGCGGGAAGAATTGGCGTAAAAATCTCAAATCTAAAGTGACCGATCAGCAACGAAAGCTGATCGGGGTACTAGAATACAGGATTTAAAAAGGGCGAAGGTGCCGAAAGAAAGTGGCTTATCGGCACCCGCATGCCGATAAGTTTTTGTCGGAACAAAAATGCCGATTTGTGAGACTTTTCGGCGCTTACTGAATCGAAAGCCCATTTTGGCGAAAAAAATGCCGGCAAACGGCTTTTCGGCGCTTACTGCATACTGACACCCACACTTTATTCGAGCAAAATACCCGGTATGTACCTGGCAGATACTGGAATGCCGACGCTCGCACCTCTGACAAGCCCCGTTGGATTTGCCTCTCCAGCTGGGTTCATGCCTGGCTGATGGCGGCTGATCTGTTAAATGATAAGATTAGATTTAAAGCTGCGCATGCTTCGCGTGTCTACCAGATGGCATAAATTCAGATGTATGCAGTATATATATATATGTAGTGTGAGTATTGGCCAACGGGAATAAAATGCTTCAATCCCTGCCGGAAATAACTAATGCACTCGGGCAGAGAA
Organism: Ascaphus truei; assembly: GCA_036426205.1. Lineage (NCBI taxonomy): Eukaryota > Metazoa > Chordata > Amphibia > Anura > Ascaphidae > Ascaphus > Ascaphus truei. The sequence goes on along the minus strand of WSYH01017257.1, from coordinate 4,958 downwards.
AACAGTCACAAACCTCAATACACCCCGGGTATACCTGAATTCGTGGGACAGCCGAGCTCGAATAAGGTGTCGCCCATGTAGAGCCTGGTGCCACAGCATGCCAACCAATTGCCTCCATGTCAACACTATCCTGTCTGCAGGCCATACCCTAAGACCTGGAAAACTGTCAGAGTTGTCCCAATCTTCAAAAGTTGGGCAAAAAACCGTCTCAAACTACAGGGCAATCTCACTTCTCCAATTCTATCCAAAGTCATTGAAAATGTGTCCACTCCCAACTAAGCGATTACTTTCCAAGACAAATTTCCCTAGCCAATTCCAATCTGGCTTTCGCCCCAAACACTCCACCGTAACTACCCTGCTAAAAGTTTGCAATGAAACCAGTGTGGAATGGAACGAGGACAACTCACTGTGCAGTATTCCTAGATTTGCAAAGGCTGATACTGTGATATAAATCCTGCTTAACAAACTCCAGAGCTCTGGAATAGGGAAGCATGCTTTTAAACTGGTTTTCAGTCTACCTATCAGGTAGATCCAACATGTGTCCTCTCAGGCTTAACTCCAACCCCCTGGATATCACCTATGGGTGTGCCGCAAGGCTCTGTTCTGGTCGGGCCCTACTCTTCTCAGTGTTCATCAATGATCTCCCACAGCTTGTAAGGAAGCCTCACATACAATGTATGCAGATGACACAATCCTATGCACACAGCCATGCTCTCTGACCTTCAACACATACTTCAGTCTGACTTTTTGAGACTCGAAAAATGGATTTCCCAAAACAAATGTGTTTTAAACACTGACCAAGACTGTAACAATGGTATTGGGACCAAGACTAAATTTTTAAATTCCACGCGAATGAGCTCCAGATTAGAACCAACACTAACACCACATACCCTTGTCACTAGTTTAAATACCTGGGCATATGGTTTGACACTACCTTAACATTCGGGATGCACATGATACCCTGACAACCAAGACCTATGCCAAACTAGGGGAACTTTACAAGGAAAAATCCTCCCTATGTCTCCTGGTTAGAAAGCGTATCGCACAGCAGATGCTAATGCCAATTATTGACTATGGAGACATACTATATGCTACAGCCACCTCAAACCCACCTTATAAAACTTGACACCCTCTACAATTCAATTTGTCGTTTTATCCTCCAATGCAATCACAACACCACATCACTGCGAAATGCTCAAAGAACTAGATTGGTCATCACTCGAGTTAGCGCAAAGTTCACCTTTCGTCTTACCTTTAAATTCTTTACGGGCAAGTACCAGCATCTGAACAAGCTCCTCACCTACCACGTACCTACCTCATGATCTGACCTCCCCATTTACCATGCCATTCTTTCTCCAAAAGACTGTTCATGGTCCCAAGGCTCAACATAGTATCCGGCCGTTCCTCCTTCTCTTACTGTGCACCCCAAAACTGGAACAACCAACCAGAGACTCTCACATCCCCCACCAGTTTAAGTTCTTTCAAATCTAAGCTGTCTCACATTTTATCTGGTGTAACTGTTATCGCCCATAATATATATGTTTCTAACTGTGCATGCAATGTCTTGTATGTAATGTATACCCAGTCCATTTATGTAACTGTATTTGTAACCAGGTATTATTTGTCTTAACTGTGTGCCCAACATACGTGAGAAAACGAGAGGTATACTTCCTGGTAAAATATTTTATAAAAAAATAAATAATTCCTGTAAACGTTTGTACCACACAGATGCAGAAAGCGATCAGCTCCTCAGATCGGTAGGATGCTCTTGTGCCAGGATGATCATCCTTTAATGTCTCAGAAGGCCTGCAGAAAGGCAGCTGACTAAGGACTCATTATTCCATCTGGTTTAAGAAGCGATAGTAGAAACTCAAGAGCGTGTCTTAGCGACAGGACGGTTTCTGGGAAATGTGCGAAAAGCGAGGAAGAACAGCAGGAGGAGACCTTGAGGCGAGTGTGCGGGTGCTGCGCATAACAGCTGCGTGCTGTGCAACGGTGACGTCACTACGGAAAGCGAAGCCTGGGAGGGGGACAAGCGCGAACCACATTTAGTGCCGGGTGAGGACGCACGCACCCTAGAAGTTACACTGGTATGACTGGTCTGCGAGATGTGCTGCAGGAGCCAGTCAAGGCAGGACACCCGATCACGAGTCTGGTAAGTGGGAGCTTGTCGCAAGGGCGCAGATGATGATCTTACACTCGTGAAACACTGGCATATCCTCCTAGAGAATTTTAGGCCTAAGGCAGAAATCTCCATGCAACTCCTCAAAAACATCGCAAAAAACATGTTCCAAGTATTTTTTTTTTTGTGGTATCATTTCTGCCACTGTATGGATATTATGTATATGTCTACAGAGATATATACATAGAGGGTAAGAAATTATGTTGTTTTAAAAGCTTGTTGATTGTGTTTTAAATTAATTGACTATGCAGCTATGCTTAAATGTATGTTTAAGTATTTAAAATTAGATAGATGTCATTGTTGTATGTACTGTATTGTGTGTGTTTGAGGGAGGTCAGGGCTAGCCTGGTTTAAAGTTTGTATTCGGTTGGCTCTTTTGAATTTTGTCACATGCTGAAGGTGTTCTGCTCGCGGCGTGAATTAGTTAATTGTTTCATTGTTCGGGATGGACTGTCAATTGTTTAGGGATGTAAATAATGATTGCTAATTGATTTTTTGTTACTTGATTGGTTAAAATAGTTGACTGTTTGGAAGTGTTTGTATTGCTTGCAATGATATTGTTAACATTCATTGCAGAATGTATATGGGGCATAGATTTATGCATCATAAATACAATGTAAATGCAATGTATGGATTGGAAGTGAGTGGTTTTTCTTGTCATTTGATGATTAGATTGTAAGATCAGTTGGATTATTAAAGGAAATTCATTGTAATGTAGTGTGTCGTATGGAGAAGTGTTATTTGTACGACAGTATGGTTTTGATAACCCTTCTACATTTATTGTAATTGGTTCATCATGTGTGTATATACTGTATATATAATTGTGACAGAGTCAAGACTCAGAGGCTGTGACGGTGATGGAGAGATGCTGAGCCCAGTTCACCAAGTGTTAAATCTCCTCAGACAGAGAAAGCACAGCTGAGGATGATTAAACAGGGGCTGAAACTATCAGTAAACAAGTTGCTTTAAAAAGCGGAAGTGCTCACACAGGTAGAGTTGTTTTCCAGTGAGGGTGGGAGAGAACTCTCCCGGTAGGAAGCCGTAGCTGCTGCTGCTGCTTGGTCCCCAGTCCTGCGAGGAGCTTTGCTGCTGGGACAAGCGGGACCCCAACCAGGATTAAAAGATAAACATTGGGAGTGGAACAGCATGCCTTCCCGGAACCTGTTTCTGTTGCTACTGGAGCTGGCAACAGATAGACTTTTATTACACTTATTGGTTAATTTGTGTGCATATGTTTTGGGCATAACCAGAATTAGCGGCGGTCCTGTTTTAGTAAGGGCTCAAAAGTGAGTTAGTTTCCCTAACGGGAATAGGCTTTAATTTCTAGGAATGTACTTTTTTAAGGGATAGTCCACCTGATACTTTATTTGGTTGTGGCTAATAAACACCACTATAGTTATAGTTTCCCACCATGTCAGCATCTTACTGACCCAGCCGCGAGGCCGTAGTGCCACAGGTGGTGTCAGAAGTGGGATGCTACGCTTCTGGGGGTGCAGTAGATGAAGCATGTGTTGAGACACTGAACTCAAGCGGGAAAAAAAAATGATTTTTGCTGAAGCATGGGAAATTACAGCTAGCAAGCCTGAGTGTAAATTTTTGGCCCGTCGGGTATGAAAGGTTGTGTTGTAAAGCTAATGCCTTTTGCTGAGTGAGTGAATTTGCAGCTACAAGTGCTGTTCGTAAAGTTTGCCCTGTTGGTAAGAAAGAAAGTGTGAAAATGGATTTTTGCAAAGAAAGTTGCCCTAAGAAGAACCCAGAGGTTTAAATTTGTTAAAGCAAGATACAACTTAATGCGCTGTTTTGCAAATGTCTGCCTCGTCGGGGGTGTGAAAAAAAACAACCAAAAAAGGGGGGTTTAAATGGCGCCGTCATGGTGTCAAGTTTTGCATATGTACATAACCTACAAAACAGTGTCCTTAAGGCCATATGATGGTGGATTATGATGACGACCCGCATATTGTCTCAGGCCTCCGAGAGAATCCACGCAAGAGAGACCATACTTCCGTAGTCAGCCATTAGGAAAGCTGCCACAACCAGTGCCAGTCGCCAACCCCTGTGTGCCCCCTTCCCTGTGCCCTGTCAGTCCCCACACCCACATGATGTCCTATGGAACTCATAATAAAACCAAAGAGACAAGAAGAACAAATATTTTACTAAAGTCCAGCCCAGGACAGCTGCACCCGAACCATTTTTTTCTTGAGTCCTTCCGCCCCGATATCAGGACCAATCAGGCGTCATGTTCAACGCCACCGAGATGTGCTGAAGTTACCGGAGCTTTTTCACCCTTTTTTCCTTATTTTTTTCTCATTTTTAGTGAGGGGCAGAGAATTGTCACTAGGAACGGTGGAAAGAGATAAAAGGAGGGCAAAGGAAGCTGAATCCTGATCCAGGTAAAAGGCGGCCTTAATTTCTGCACCAAAACTCCCACCGTGATTATGATTGTTATTGCTTTATTTTCATGAACAATTGAATAGGGATTACGCTTGACCGAAGCTACCAACCTTCCCTGCCGATTCCGTTCTCTGGTTACAGAGGTGTTACTCCTAGCGTATACTTGGTGTTAGTATTGTGTGTGTGTGCATGTGTGTGCATGTGTATGTGTGCATTGTGTGTGTGTGTATGTGTATGTATGTGTATGTGTGTGTGTGTGTGTATATATATATGTGTGTGTGTGTGTGTGTGTGTATAATGTGTGTGTGTGTGTGTGTGTGTGTGTGTGTGTGTGTGTGTGTGTGTGTGTGTGTGTGTGTGTGTGTGTGTGTGTGTGTGTGTATAC
>WSYH01017256.1:0-12135 GCA_036426205.1 Ascaphus truei | reverse complement strand
AGAAGATATGAGGTGCGGAGGGGGAGATATGAGGTGAGGAGGAGGAGTTAAAATGTGAGGAGGGGGAGATATGAGGGGAGCAGGGGGAGATATGAGGAGAGGAGGGGGGAGGGAGGAGGTATGAGGAGGGGAAGGTGAGGAGGGAAGGGGAAGGTATGAGGTGGGGAGGGGGGGTATGAGGAGGGGAGGGGAAGGTATGAGGTGGGGAGGGGAAGGTATGAGGTGGGGAGGGGGAGATATTTATTTATTTATAAAATATTTTACCAGGAAGTAATACATTGAGAGTTACCTCTCGTTTTCAAGTATGTCCAAGTATGAGGAGGGTGATATTAGGAAATGAGGAGGGGGAGATATTAGGAGATGAGGAGGGGAAGGTATGAGGAGGGTATGAGGAGGGATGGGTGAGATATTGGGAGATATGAGGAGGGGAAGGTATGAGGTGGTGAGGGGGAGATAGGAGGGAGAGATATGAGATGAGGATGGGGAGATATGAGATGAGCGGGAGATATGAGGAGGGGAGGGGAAGGTAGGAGGGGAGGGGGGGTATGAGGAGGGGAAGGTATGAGGGGGGAGGGGAAAGTGTGAGGAGGGAGGGGAAGGTGTGAGGAGGGGAAGATCTTAGGAGATGAGGAGGGGGGCGATATTAGGAGATGAGGGGGAGATATGAGGAGGGGAGGGGATATATTAAGAGATATGAGGAAGGGAGAAATGAGGAGGGGGAGATATTAGGAGATGAGAAGGGGGAAATATGAGGAGGGAGGGGTTATATTAAGAGATATGAGGAAGGGAGAAATGAGGAGGGGGAGGTATGAGGAGTGGAGGGGAAGGTGTGAGGAGGGGAAGGGAAGGTATGAGGTGGGTAGGGGGAGATATTCGGAGATATGGGGAGGGGGAGATAGGAGGAGGGGTGTTATGAGGCAGTGAGTGGGAGATATGAGATGAGAAGGAGATATGAGGAGTGGAACGGTGGTATCAGGAGGAGGTATGAGGAGGGATAGGGGAGATATTAGGAGATATGAGGTGGGGAGGGGGAGATATGAGATGAGGAGGGGGAGATATGATATGAGGATGGGAGGGGAACATATGAGGGGAAGATATGAGGAGAGATGGGGGAGATATTAGGAGATATGAGGAGGGGAGGGGGAGATAGGAGGAGGGGAGGAGATATGAGGAGGGGAGTTATGAGGCGGGGAGATATGAGATGAGAAGGAGATATGAGGATGGGAGGGGAGATAAGAGGAGTGGAATAGTGGTATGAGGAGGGATAGGGGAGAAATTAGGAAATATGAGGTGAGATGGGGGAGATATGAGGAGAGGAGGGGAGATAGGAGGAGAGGAGGGGGAGGTATGAGGAGGGGAGGGGCTGTGTGTGTTAGTAAGTAGCTGTGTGTTTGTCATTGTGTGTGTGTGTGTGTCACTGTGTGTGCACATATTTTATTTCTGGAGGGAGGTTGAGTGTGGGTAGGGGAGAAAAATACATGGGGGTGGGGGTGTAAGAGAGAGGGGGAAGGAAAGGGTGACTGGGGAGTGTGAGGTGGGGTGAGAGTGAGGAGGTGTGTTAGAAGGGAGGGGTTTTTGCAAGGCCGCCGAAACGTGGGTAGGGGCTCTCGGTGGAAACGTTGGTCCTGGGCCCCAGGAAAGCTGTCTGCAGCCCTGCATGGCAGTGATGTCACTGACTGCAACGAGGAGATCAAGTGTAATATACATACAGGCATACCCCGCATTAGCGTACGCAATGGGACCAAAGCATGTATGTAAAGCGAAAATGTACTTAAAGTGAAGCACTACCTTTTCCCCACTTATCGATGCATGTACTGTACGGAAAACGTAATATACGTGCTTAACTGATGTAAATAATGCATTTGTGACAGGCTCTATAGTCTCCCCGCTTACGCACAGCTTTGGTACAGGTAGGGAGCCAGTATAGCTGTTCAGGACGTGCTGACAGGCGCATGCGCGAGCTGCCGTTTGCCTATTGGACAATGTCTTTACTCGCGAGTGTACTTAAAGTGAGTGTCCTTAACCGGAGTATGCCTGTACAAGGTCAGGAATGTCACATTTTTAAATTCTCTTAATTTTAATTAATGCCTACATTTTTTTATTTAATTTTAATTTATGTCAATTATTTAATAAATTTTAATTTGTTAATTATTTTAGTTACACATACTGTACATACATACACAGTGAGGGAGCAGAGAGCGCGAGAAAGGGAGGGAAGGGGGGAGACTAGAGTTTGTGTTATGTTAAGAATCAAAATAAATACATTTTTGAAGTAGTAATCATCCCCTCCAAACTGGGCATTCTTGGCCTATAATGTCCTGGCTGTAAGAGTTGAAGGGCCCAAGCAAAGCACTCACCTCTATACACACAAACACACACTGCAGCCTCCACCTCTATACACACAAACATACATTGCAGCCCCCACCTCTATACACACAAACACACACTGCAGCCCCCACCTCTATACACACAAGCACACACTGCAGCCCCCACCTCTATACACACAAACACACACTGCAGCCCTCACCTCTATACACACAACACACACTGCAGCCCCCACCTCTATACACACAAACACACACTGCAGCCCCCACCTCTATACACACAAACACGCACTGCAGCCCCCACCTCTATACACACACGCGCACACTACTGCCCCCACCTCTATACACACACTGCAGGCCCCACCTCTATACACACAAACACACACTGCTGCCCCCACCTCTATACACACACACTCTGCAGGGCCCACCGCTGTATACAGAAACACACACTGCAGCCAGGGTTGCCACCTTCTATTGAAGGCTAAACCGGAGATAACATTTTGTAGATCTTTTTATTATATATTTATTTATCTTGGCTTTGGGTTTATCCTCCCCTCCAAATTCCGTCAACATGGCTGTGCGACGTCACGTAATGCCCATTTCCATAACAACGAGACGCTCCATGACGTCACACGGCATCAAGTTGACATGACAACGGGACACATTATGGTGCCAAGGCATCACGTGATGCCACATTGTCATGGCAACATGTCACCGCCTGACGTCAGTGTCTCGTTGTCATGGCAAAGGGGTGCGTCATGTGATGTAATTTGTTTAAAAAAATTATTTATAAATGTGTCCCGGTTTTTCATTTTGAAAATCTGTTCATCCTACTTAGCGCTAGTAACCGCTATGGTAATGAAAGGGTTAACCCCTTCCACTACACACCAAGGCATGACAATCCACCCTGTGGCAACTACCCCCTTCACTCAATCCCTCTACCCACAATAAACATTAAAATACCTACTACCTACAGTACTGTATCAATACATAACCCACCCCCTGTATCCCCAACAACCCCCCTAACACATACAGTACAGTAATGGGCAAAATTACTATTATCCAGATATGGATATGCAATCATCTCCTTCCACTATTCTGAACACTGTCTGTATGGAAGCAGAGCCCGGCAGCCTCACCTGACTTCTTTAAGCTCCCCGCCACCCTCCGCCCCCCTTCCCGATATTCAAAAATAGTGGGACACACCTCAGGAGGTTCTATCCCCCCCCCCCCCGAACCGATAAGATGATCTCAGCTCCGGACGACACCAGGTTGAGATCCCGATCAGGACAGACTCCTCCACTTATTTAACCCTCGATTTCTTACCCTGCAGATGTCCATCAGTCCTGGTCACCTCTAATGCTCAGTGAGACCACTTGCCGCACATAGCAGAGCCCGGCACCCTCCCCCCCAGGCCTAGTTCTCTTTCTTCCAGGATCTACACTGCTCCCTCTAGCTCCGTCAGGCATGAGTCCTCGCTGTGAATGGCCTCCGGATGATCTCCGTGTAATCACGCTCTTGGGATATCCGCTGGCGGTCGCACCGCCTGCTTCTTCACCACTCCGCCGATATTCAAGATGGCTACTGTTCATTTTGTCCATCTCATCCACTAGAGGGGGTAAGACCTGGGGACAGGGAAAATTGCACACTGCCTTAATTGGGTTACTGGGTTATGCTCCTTTAAGAACTCAATTTGTCTTAATTGGGATCAATGAACTTGTTTTTCTACTCTTTCGTGCGCCGAAGCTCCCACTTTCCTCCAGGCGGTCTCAGGAGCCGGATCGTCATCAGGAACGAGATGAGGAGGGCTGGGGGAATCTTTCACCAGGCCAACTTTCTTCAGGAACATATTTCCTTCCTCCACATGTTTCAGGGTGAATTCTACTCTATTTTATAGTACCAGGAGGCCGAATGGAAATAGCCAGCAGTAACGAACTCCCTTATCTCGTAGGGTCTTGGTGACAGACAGCAGGCTCCTTTGCTTAGCTGACGTGGTGGTTTATGCCTTCAAACTCCAAATTCCTGGTGGCCCTGGCAATTTGACAAATAGAGTCCTTAATTTTGAAAAATGGAATCTGATAATAATAACCCTGGGGGAGTCCCCCGGCTGCGGTCTGGAGCGAAGGGCCCTGTGATACCTGTCAAGGTGGAGGTCTGCCTCAGATTTGTTAGTGAACATGTGCTCCAGCCATTTTGAGGTGAACTCCTCCTGGTTCGTTGTGGTCTCCGGCACCCCTCTTAATCTGATATTATTGCATCTGTCACGGGTCTCCGTATCTTCTTGCTTATCCACAAGTTCTAGTATCCTTGTAATCAGGTAAGCAGTGGTTTTATTTGTTTTTGTAAGGCTTTAATGGTATCATCCAGCTTTGTTTCAAGAGTATCTGTTCTATCCCCCATACTGTCCAAGTCCTTTCTCATCTCCCAAAGTTCTTTTTGAAGAAGGACTTGATATCTTTACAAAATTATTTCAGGTCACTCCTTGTGACCAAGTTTTGATCCCTAGCTGCATTGCTCCTCTCGGATTTATCATTCTCTGAGTCAAAGCCCGTGGTGTCCATGGGTGCACCGGAGCTTCCCGCCAGTGTCATCTCGCTTTTTCTGAAGTAATCCATTCACACGGGGGCACCTCTCCTAGTTTTTGCCCTCGTTGTCATCCTGGGGTGACCCGATTGCTAGATCTGCCCCTGACATTAATCTACATAGAATTTTTGGCCGCTTATGTCATGTTTTAGCGCTGGTAGGGACCGAGCCAAAACTTTAAGCATCCATTCACCTGTCCGTCGCGCATCTAGAGTGCATTTTAACTCTATAACCTCCCCTTCTACCTACCGGGACAACTTGGATACCTTTATATTCAAGAAATTATGGATTTTGTTTGTGATGGGATTTGAAGTGTCTAGTGACACTGTGTTTTTCAAATCTGATTTTTATATTACAAGCATGTTCCAAGATATGCATCCTCAAGTGTCTCTTAATTCAACCTACATAGTGGAGACCACAGGGACACTCGAGGAGGTAAATAACATGTGCAGTCGTACAAGTAATACAATCTTTAATATCATATGTTTTGGTTGAACTAGTACAAGAAAATGTTTTACGATTCTTATGTAGGTACTGTACCTGCAGGCTAAATATTTGCCACATGTGAAATTTCCCAAAGGCTTGGTACAGTAGGTAACCATGAGGATCCTAGAGTTTTAAGAATCTTGGTACCAATGTCACTGGGAGCAAGGCAATTTTAAAGATTAATTGGTTTCCTAAATAGTACACGTGGCTTGTCAGAGAGTCTAGATCCCAAAACGGGATCACTCATTAAGATGTTCCAATGTTTTTTTGATAATGTGTTTAATAGCAGTACCCTGACAATTGTATTTGGTAATAAAAGGGGCAGTTATGGGATCACTACTTTGCGGCTTAGAGATGGATTGGATTTTAGCTATCAGTAGTTGATGTATATCCATGGCTCTAGCACGGTGATATGAATCAGTTATCAAATCTAATTGGTAACCTCTGGCTAGAAATTTATTACAGAGTTCACTGGCTTGTTTTTCAAAGTCTATGTTTCTGTTACAGTTCCGTCTGAGTCTTATAAATTGTCCCAAAGGTATGCCCATCTCTAAGCCGCAAAGTAGTGATCCTATGACTGTCCCTTTATATTACCAAATACAATTGCCAGGTGTGACGGTATGGGGGTAGCCAGCCTTCTTAATAAAGGTGAAGCCCAGGTAGCTACCCCTAAAACCGTGGTTCCACGGCCGCTTATCAGAACTCATAAGCCGGGGACAAGGTGTACAGTATGTTTTGACCTTCTATTTGTTTTAGGTAGAAAACTGGAACTTCGGGAGCGTGACCCTAATAGTGGATACTGGGGGGTGTGGCAGGACGGCCTGTAGGTGAGGTCAGACAATAGTCCACATGTGTAGTTTCAGGTTAAAGCAAATGTTAAGTGGTTTTATTTCTCCCACAGCAGAACTAAACATTTGGGCACACTGTCCCTTTAAGGTAAAACAAAACATAGCAAAATAACATCTACTCCACATTGGGAGAACTTACTCACAATCCAAACCCTATCTTTCAGGCTGGCTGGCTATCTCCAGTTCCCAACCTTTTAACATACATCACAACAGTCAAGAAACGATATTAAAGTTCTTACTGTCCTTTAGAAAGTGGGTTGGGAATCCATCTGCATAGAAGCTTGCATAGGACAGCTCTGTAGTATGAGACAGCCACCTTCTACAAGCATTGGCTTCCTTATATATCATGCTGGTTGTCAGGTGTGTCTGCTTACTTCCTGATTGCCCAGCTATTCTTACTAGGTTAACCTTCTGGGTGCTGGATGAAGGACTCAGATGTATGTTTCCCAAGCATAATTATCAGTACCTGACTTCACCCTGTCACAGGGGGCAAAAAGGGTTATAATGTGTGTAAAATGTTGCTGGGCCAAGTTACCGGTTGTCCTATAATTTTACTCGTGAATCGCACCTGATTTGCAGGTCCATGCATGCATTGTAATAAAGTTATGTTTCCCTATTAAAGCTGCAGTTCAGTCAATATCCTGCATGTGTGTTTTTTTTAATAAATCAGTTCTGTAGTAAGAAAAGAAAAAATACTTTTAGCATTTTCTGTTTTAAAAAAAACAACTTTGAAAGACCAATTTTCTTGTATTCTATTTTAACAACCATTTGCTAAAGCACTGCCCCTTCATGTCCTGTCACAAGCCCTGGCACACCCCTTTGTCAGCCCTGCCCTCCCTCTTGCACATGTCAGTGCAGGAGTGCTCATGAATATTCATGAGCTTCCACTAACGGACTGAAGCAGAAGAAAAACATATGCCAGCTCTAATGATGTCACCAAATTTCACCGATCAATACATGGAGAACGAATTGACTGGCAGCTATACAGTTCTTTAGGTAATTAGAGATTGCCCACATGAAAATATTGAAGTAAAAAAATAAATAATATAAAAAAAAAAAAAAAGACTGAACTACAGCTTTAAATATTGCCCAGCCAGCAATTTCTCAGAACTTGGTTTTAAAAGTTACTAGGACAAGTTTTATCACCCAAGTTCCCGAGACAAAGTTGTAGAAATTAAATGTGTTTTAAAATGTGTATTCATCTCTATGGAGTCAGTCCCAGTAATTTTATTAGCCAGGATGCCTGCATGGAGATAGTGGATCAAAAGGGAGGATGGGAGTGGCGAGGTACTGCACCGACACACTTTATTCGAGCAAATACCCGGTATGTACCTGGCAGATACCTGGAATGCGCCGCTCCTCACCTCTGACAAGCCCCGTTGCATTTGCCTTCCCAGCCTGGGTTCATGCCTGGCTGATGGGCGGCTGATCTGTTAAATGATAATGATTAGGATTTAATAGGCTGCAATGCTTCGCGTGTCTACCAGATGGCATAAATTCATGAATTGTAATGCAGTATATATATATGTACTGTGCAGTATTGCAGCCAGCGGGAATAAAATGCTTCAATCCCTGCTGGAAAATAACTCAATGCACTCGGGCAGAAAACAGTCACAAACCTCAATACACCCGGGTATACCCGAATTCGTGGGACTAGCCGAGCTCGAATAAAGTGTGTCGCCAGTGTATCGGGCCATCTGGTGAGCAGGGAAGGGTGGGGAATCAGGTACAGAGACAAGGCTCTTTGTTCTCTCAGACACCTTAGAGCCTACCCAGCGGGAGGTATGGGGCTGGCAAGGGGAAGCTGTTGCTCATAGGTACGATTCCCATCGGCCAGTTTAAATTACCCACTTGACGGCTACCTGAGCCCCTCGGCACGCTTCTCTGACGGGTGCAACCAGCTGAGCCTCCAGTCTGTTACTGGCTTTGCATTACGATCCATTCTCTGACTGGTTGCAAGTCCCTCTTCCATGTTAAACATAGGACACCAAGGTCTCGGTAAGGGGACTGCCCGATCAGACTGGTCTGGTCTGGTGAAGCAGAGGTGTGCTTTTTGAAGGTGCTGTGCTCGCAATAGCAAATCATTTGGCATTGACGTGCCAGAGAAGCATAGCCAAGCTGAGGACAAGTTCTAGAGATGCGGTCAAGTTCTACAATCGAACGAAGACCCAGCCAGCGGGGCAAGCCTGGTATCTATCCCGTAGCTAGTACCATGGTGTTCATGCGGAGCAGACAGGGTAAGCCTTCTTGAAGCAGGCACCCTGCACCTAGTTGAGGTTAGTATCTCCCTTCAGACACCCAGTTGTGGTGTATTTCCCAGTTTTGGTGTTATTTTGTATGCCTGCTGTTTTTACCAGAATAAACCACATTTTATCCACTAGCTTTTACTGCCTAGTGAAATTTATCCTGGAAAGGAAAGGTACTGGTCTCCTGTGATAACCTTTTTTTTTCTGGTGGCAGGAGTGGGATCGCTAGACTTAGGGCGGAGATTTCTTGAGGGAAATCATAGCTCAAAGCCGGTCTTGAATTTTCAAGATCCCAGGACATGTGGTGTCAGGCGTACATTGCACAAAGCAGGAACCCGACATTCGTTGTCCCAATAGTTAGATCGAGTGAATCGGAAGATGTATGAGGATTGGGCACAACCTCCGCTCCAGAGTTTGATCCAGAGCTTACTGCTGCTGTTCCTCATCAGTCCCTGCTGTGCAGTCCCCGCCCAGCAACGAATCAGGGCTCTGATTCTAGTAGCAGTTTCTTCTGTTCAGCTGCTCAGTGATTGGCTGTTCCTCCTTTATATGCTCAGCAATTGCCTCTGCAAATCGGCTGAGCATAATAGTACTTTTCTTGTGACGATGTGCTGGTAGCAAGCACACTATTTGCCTTGTCCTGCCTTGCTTGCTGTTCCTTACCTTGTAGTTTCCTACCTGAACCCTGGCTCCTGTCTACGACCAACTGACTCTCTCCAACCCTCGACCATGGCTAGTGACCCGAATGATCCATGCCCTCTCCCTACATTCGACCATGGCGAGTCTATCTATGTTCCTCACTTCTCCAACCCTGACCTGGCTACCCACGACTACGAATCTTAATTCCGGACGTAACTTTGCAGCTCCAGGTTGGTGTTTCTATATCCCCACCTTGGCCTCGCGGGACCCTACTGAGGTGGGTCAAGTGCTGGCCCTGCACACTAACATGTTTTGCAACATGTCTAGGTTTTCCATGTTTCGCAACGTACCTAGATCAGAATGACAAATGTCTGGACCAGATCCAGGTCATGCTACAATCCACTGCTGACCAGGTACAGCGTGCAGCGTTCAAGCCTGCTCCCCCAACAGCGGCTGTCCCAGAACAGAGTTCTACCCATGCCTCCTCTGAACCTCAATTCCAAACACCTAATCGGTATAGTGGAGTCTCCGTTGGCTGTCATGGGTTTTTAAATCAATGTTTTATTCAATTTAAACTTACCCCTTCTCATTTTGTCTCCCAGCATTCAAAAGTCACTTATATTATGTCTCTGTTGAATGACGATGCCTTGGCGTGGGCATTTCCTATCTGGGAGCATAAATCGGACCTCACGTGTAACATAGCTCTCTTCATACGGGAGCTCCGAAGGGATTTTGACACTCCAGGACATAAGGTAACTGCTTCCTCTTCTCTCCTGCATATTTCCCAAGGCAGTCGAATGGTGGCTCGCTACGCAGTCAAATTCCGTACTCTCGCCGCAGAGACCAGATGGAATGATGAAGCATTGGAAGCAGAATTCTGCCAAGGCCTTGCGGAAAACCTTAAGGACAAACTTGCCTTGCTGGAATGTCCTGCAGATTTAGAGGACTTCATCGCTTTATGCATCCGCATAGATTAGCATCTACAAGAGAGAAAAGCTGTGAGGGCCTAACATACTTTTTCAGCAGCTCCCATTACTGACCATTTCCCGCCTCCCGGGGAGGCAATGCAGCTTGGTGCTAACAGCTTATCGACAAGGGTTTTGCAGAGAGACATCAAATTCCTTTGGCACAGAGGAAATTCCCTCTAGTATTGGAGGCTATTGATGACAGACCGCTACAGCAAGTGTGAATTTCCTTAGAAATGGCGCTGTTGGAGGGGACTTCCGGTGACATCACCCGGTATGGCTGCGTGAGGAGAGAGCTCCACGGACCCTCTCATATAAAATATATAATTAGCGCTCTTCACCCAGGCTGCATTCCCCCCCAAAGCCTACTTAGGGCAGCCAAACGACCAGCAATGGCCAACAGAACAAAAAGACAGCAACAAACCCAAGGGGTCACGAAATATTTCACTCCGTCCCAGAGAAACATGGAGACAGCTGAAGAAAGCCAAGATGGCGTCAGCCCACATGGCCCTGCAACTTCAGGAACCAAAAGTGGCCGATCAAAGGAGAGCCCGGAGCCAGAGAGAGGACTCACCCGTGAATATATTGAAGAGCTTTTCACCTCCATGCACGACAAGCTCCATTCCTCTCTACAGACGGACCTCAGAAATGCGGTTGCAGAGCTGAAGCAGGAGATTACGGGCCTCACAGAGAGAACCTCCAAACTGGAAACTAGGCTGGGAGAGGCCTTACACCGCAAATTGGAGGCAGAGGAAGAAATTATCCGGCTGGGAGAAGAAGTCTCCTACCTGAAAGATGGGCTGGAGGATCAGGAAAACAGGGACCGACGACAGAACCTGAGAATCCGAAACATCCCTGAGTCGGTCCTCCCTGACCTCCTACACACATATCTCAAGAAACTCTTTAACTCAATCTGTGGAGACCTAGATGAAAGAGACACAGAGATCGATCGGGCTCACCGTGCCCTGGGACCTAAGTCTGATGACCCCCGTCGCAAGTGGGATGTAATAATCCACCTGCACAGCTACTCCATGAAGGAGAAAATCATAGGAGCCTGCCGCGAGAAGGACTACATACAGTTTGAGAACGAGCCCCTGCAGATATTTAATGATATGTCCAAGATCACAATGGCCCGCCGCCATGAGCTCCAACCCCTGACTTCCCTCCTCCGTGAGGAGGGAGTCAAGTACCGCTGTGGATTCCCTTTCAAGTTAATAGCCAATAAAAATGGTAAATTTCTCACCTTAAGACGTCCTGTGGAAATGTATCAATTCGCCCGGGCATTTGGCCTGTCCCCTCCGCCCTCCTGGAACGAAGAAAGCACAAATCCCAGGGGTCGTACCGCTGAAGAAGCCCCTAACCAAGCCACAGCAAGCTGCAAGTGATCACCACACCCAGAAACTAAGTAAATCCCCAAAGCGATCTACCCTGTTCCCCAATTCCCGCGAGAAGTTCAGGAACGAGCCGAGGATCAGTCCAGCTACAACGCCGAGAGGTGGACCCCCGACCGGACCACCCTGAAGAAGCCTCACTAACCGCGGCCCCCGGAGCCAACCCGAATGAACCCACACAGGAGCAGAAGAGAGAGGAACCGCAGCAGACACCGCAGAAGCAGGCACTTCATGGCCCTTCAACTCACCCAGTCCCGACAGTGAGAAACATCCGGGCAGGAGGCCTGCTCTCTCACTAACTCCCAGGGTACTGCCTGCAGCCATGGAGAGCCTCGGCGAACGGTCTGTGTTGGGGATCGGGGGGGGGGGAGAGGTGCCTGGACCGGGAGTGAGGAGATATGAGCCCCATAACCCCCCTGATCCCCACAGACTGTCTGATCACAATCCGCGGGTGAAGGCTCCAGCCTGCCGCCTCACAGCACTGATCCCGGTGCACCTGCTGGTTATTAGCTTAGCCTAACATCTGTTGAGGAACACCATATGTTATACTCGAGATTCAGCTTCCCCCACGTGCCCCCACCCGCGTGCACCCCCAAGCCCCCTGCGTCCCCCCGGCGCCCCCTGCGTTCCCCCCATGCCCCCCGCACCCCTAC
>WSYH01017255.1:0-12138 GCA_036426205.1 Ascaphus truei | reverse complement strand
AATCTCTCCAGCTACACAGTAGACTCGTCAGTGAAGATGCAATCCTGTAAAGTTTCTCCGCTGTTGATCCATACCTGGGCCTTGACCATTCTTTTTATTTTGTTTACGTCCCGTATCATGGGGTACGTTCTGTAATGACAAGGAATAAATAATTTTAGCGATACAGTACAATTTCCTAAACAACACTTTTACCTCTAGTACTGTCCAGTACTAACCTCACACGTCCATATTTCCATCCAATGCTGCGTCTCATCTTCTTTATGCTGGTCTCAGATACAGTGAGACTGGAATTTTCCTGCAGAGTGTATTTGACCCTTAATGCACTCTTCTCATCATTCTCCTCAGTTATTTTGTCCACCAGAAGAGTTGTCTCCCTACAATGTAAAGAAAAACAATCCGGTAAGTAAAAATATTAGAGACAGTAGATCAACAGGATACAATATATTGTTCTATTAATATGCATCAATATACAAAATATATACACTGTTGTAATATAAATATAAATATACAAAATATATATACTGTTGTAATATAAATATACAAAATATATAAATACTGTTGTAATATAAATACAAATATACAAAATATATATATACTTGTAGACGGACGTTCACAGAGGTACACAATTGAAGTCGTTATAATGTGAAATTATAATAGGCTTTACTGTGCCTTTTCCTTTTCATCAGGAAATTATCCAAACACAGGGGGGAACAAAGCTTCCATTCACTTGGGAGTATTTCTAGTGAAATCCTTGCAATTGGTTCACATCTCCATTAGTTAAGCATTTCTCCCATCCCAAACACATAGCATGAAAATAAGCAGATATAAGCAGTCTCTTAATAATGAAAGTCTTATCTGTTTATCAGCTGTAGAGTAAGCTTCTCTGCTCTCCTGGAACCGCACCCGTGCGTGCACAGAAAAATATCAGCATCCAGGTTTAGAAGTCTTATTGGGTGTCTTGCAATCAGCTTTGCTGTGCGGCTGGCAGAACTCAAGACGCGGTGTCTCCAAAGGTCAGCTCTCAGTCAGAGCTAAGGAGTCAGTCACTTCCTGTCTCAAAGGCAGGCTTTTTGTAAACAATCTAATCAGGCAGGTGGTATTTAGTAATTAACTACCACACTGCTAGATTAAAGGAACATTACTGAACAGGGATAAGTCCCCTGTTACATACCTCCCCTGTTTGTGGGAAGCTCGGGCTTACCACGGCCAAAGCCCATCCTTCCACTCTCATTCTAGATATCTCTGTGACTTGAATGAGAGTGGATGGAGGAAGAGAACCCTATGTCCCGCTGGGATTGGAGCCCTTTCTCCAGTTTATTTTTGTCTCCTCCCGAAGATGCTTGAGATCAGCACTCCTCAGTCGCTCGAGGAGGACTTTTTCCACGTAAGGTCTTTTTATCGCGTGCGTGGTCTTGAGATTTCTGTTGCGTCGGGCATTCCTCTTTTTGTAGTTAATGTGTATGGCAACAGTTGTAGAGCAGTTAGGACTAGCCCTTAGAGTTTTCTGCTCTTGAAGTGGTCTTTCTGCAGCTTCTCCACACCACGGAGTCGCCAGTTCAGCTTCTTCAGCTAAGGATTCTTCTGGCTTTGATTCTGCACTCCTACCTCTGTTTGTTGCCTGTTGGGCAGCTGTAGGTTTGTCCAGTGCTTTCTTTGGTGGCTCAAACTTCGTAATTTTGTTTTGAAGTTGCGTGGATTCCCAACTCTCACTGTACCCTTGTCCTTTCGGGCATTAGTTACTGTGGGATACTGGTGCTTTGGCAGAGCCAATACCTTTTCCGTATTGGAGGAATCTGTATCAGAGTCTCCTTCATATTCTGGAGCTCTGTAATTTTTGTCGTCAAGGTTGCCGCTGCGTCTGTTTTCTCCTTGGTGTACTGACTCAAGGGAATGGAACAGTCTCTCTGTCTCTCCAGCTCTTGATCCAGTTTCTGAGCCTTCTCACGCTCCCTCTCATACAGAGTCACCTGGTATCGAAGCTCCGCTTCCAATGATGCTCTGAAGACATGCAGCGTGGCCTTTAGCTCCTCATACTGCTCTGTGGGGACGTACTGGGTATTCAGACGTTCCTGCAGCGCTTGTACCTCTTTAGCAGCCTGCAGTTTTTCTTCCTGTAACGTTTGCTGCTTCTCCTCAGCATACTGGAGGTGTGTACGCAGACCTTGCAGTTGGTTCTGCAGTCGGTGCTCTGCGTCAAACTTTTCCTTGACTTCTTCTGTTAACTGAAAATTTTCTTCTTTCAGTTTTAAGTTTTCTCTTTTTAATCTTGAATTTTCTCTTTTTTCAGTCTCTGTATTCTTCAGGGCTTCTTTGCAGTCCTCCTTCCATTTACGCACATCTGCTTTGAGAATGACACTCTCCTGGCGTGAGATTTCCTTCTCTAGGTTGTGGGTCTCGAGCTTCTTCTGAGAGACTTTGAGATCTGTATCAAGATTACCAATAGTTTCTTTAGCAATGTCCAGCTCCTCAGTGAGACTGTGTAGTTCCTTTCTGGAAACTTCCAGGTCTATGCGGCAGCTGTTGGTCTCATGATGTGAGGCATCAAGCTCTATACGAAGAGTGTGAACCTCTTGCTGGAAGACTGTCATCTGCTTCAGTGCCTCCTCATACTTCTGCTTTAGCGTAGCCACCATTTTATCAGATTGGCTCTGCTTTTCATCCATGGCAGAGATAGTAGCCTTTGCAGTATCTAGCTCAGTCTTGAGATCCTCCAATTCGGTCTTGGACGCAGAGTAAATTGCGAGCACAGTCTTCTGTAGCTCAGCATTATTTTTTCTCTCTCTTCCTAATTCTTCACAGAGCAGATCACAGTCATGCCTGGCAATTTTCAGTGCGTATTCAGGGCTGGTCAAGGGATCGTCACTCACTGGTTCCTGCTCCGCTTCCCTGGGATGACTAGTTGAGGGTTCCTCACTGTTGGCACCAGACAGACACTTCTTTGGGGTACACGACTTCTGCCTTGGGCCCTTTGGATATTCGGTTAACCGTGTGACGAATTCTCCATTTTCTCTGGGCTGCAGGGCAACTCGGTCCCCCTTTCCCTCCCTAGGATCTGCGGACATGTCTGCTCTTTCCACGGTAAGTGAAGAACTGCTTTTCTTTTTCTGCCTTTTTGATTTGGATGACACCGTCCCTTCAGGGATATTGGGGTCTCCATTTTCATTTGAAATTTTAGCAGCTTCATTATATACGCCAGGCTTTTCTTGCAGTTGCTTTAGCTGACAGAAATATTGGGTGATCTGCTGCTCCCGCTCTGTCTCCTGTTGATCATATTCGTCATCAAATGGAGCGGTCTTTTCTTTTCGTGCCGAGTTCAGGCACCCCCACCATTCTTGGGATGTTTTGTGGGTGTGACTCGGTTCGGGTTCCTCGTAAGAGATGTGTTCCTCTTTATTGGACTTGGAGGGCCACTCTTCCGTGGGGTAGGGTTCATTACAGGAACGCTGCATCTTGTCCTCCATTTTTAGGCTATCAGGGGTCATTTTCTTCCTGACTTCAGGAGGCGCTATTGCAGCTGTTGCCACTGTATTTGCTAGAACCCTCAATTGTGGTAGTCCTACAGATGAGCATATTTTGCTTGTAGAGGTCGTAGCTCTCACAGGCATCTCTGTAGACTTTTCTTTCTTGGATAATTTTTTTTCAATATCAGCAGTATTGTGCATGCATTTTCTTTTATCAGGTATACAAGTTGTGCAGTTGCTAGGTAAAAAAGTCTATTTGCTTTACACCATTTTCTTGCAGGGTGCAATCTCCCCGCTTCAGCAACAGAACTTGGTTTTCTGCCTGAGTTCAGCAACCTTCAGTCTCATCCTTGGGCACTATGGCATTCACACTTCACACCTTGGGTGTCTGTTTTTGCTCCCAAGATATATATAGGCAGACTTTTTTACTTGTAGAAAAAAAAACATTCTTTGCAGTGGACTATTTCTTTCATTCCCGGCAGGGTGACTCAACATTCAGCAATTGGTTTTGAAAAAACCTTTTACACAGAGTTGAAATCACTTTTTCCCCCTATAGGGCAATTTTACACTCAGCATTGGTTTGCTAAAAATCCCCCTGCTTCAGCGAAACTTTTGAAAACAGCAAACACCTATCCCTTTCCAAGGGCTGACTCACTTCTTGAACCCTGACTATGGCTGAAAGGCAAAGACCCCTATTTCAATGACCATATTACACTTTGTGATAGGCAAAATAAGGTTTAGCTACTTCAGCAGTCTCTTCTGGGTTTTTGTAAGTTTTCAGTGGTGTGTATCCCTTTAATTCCGATCTCTGCTGCATGAGGTTTTTTTTTTTTTTTTTCAGACTGTTTGTAGGCAAAAAGCATAAAAAAAAATTTCACATAAAAATCTCCGGTCCTTTTTAACTACAAAGACGCCTCTTATCCCACTTCAAACACCAAATGTAGACGGACGTTCACAAAGGTACACAATTGGAGTCGTTATAATGTGAAATTATAATAGGCTTTATTGTGCCTTTTCCTTTTCATCAGGAAATTATCCAAACACAGGGGGGAACAAAGCTTCCATTCACTTGGGAGTATTTCTAGTGAAATCCTTGCAATTAGTTCACATCTCCACTAGTTAAGCATTTCTCCCATCCCAAACACATAGCATGAAAATAAGCAGATATAAGCAGTCTCTTAATAATGAAAGTCTTATATGTTTATCAGCTGTAGAGTAAGCTTCTCTGCTCTCCTGGAACCGCACCCGTGCGTGCACAGAAAAATATCAGCATCCAGGTTTAGAAGTCTTATTGGGTGTCTTGCAATCAGCTCTGCTGTGTGGCTGGCAGAACTCAAGACATTGTGGTGTCTCCAAAGGTCAGCTCTCAGTCAGAGCTAAGGAGTCAGTCACTTTCTGTCTCAAAGGCAGGCTTTTTGTAAACTATCTAATCAGGCAGGTGGTGTTTAGTAATTAACTACCACACTGCTAGATTAAAGGAACATTACTGAACAGGGATAAGTCCCCTGTTACAAAACTGTTGTAATATAAATATAAACATACAAAATATTTTTATACTGTTGTAAAATAAATATAAATATACAAAATATATATACTGTTGTAATATAAATATAAATATACAAAATATATATACTGTTGTAATATAAATATACAATATATATATATATATACTGTTGTAATATAAATCTAGAGAAATAACAAAAATATTAGATACAGTACTGTAGATCTACAGTACATTTTTTGATATAATTTTTTTTATTTAAGTTGTATAAATATACTTTCGTGTTAGTTACCCTTGGTGCCCTTTTGCGTTCTCTGTTTTTTCCGTGTGCATGATAGCTCACGGTGGTTGCTGGCACAACGAGGCCAGAAGTAGCTAACCAGCGTTGGATAGCAGCAATTTGGTGTCCGCTCGTGTACATCTCCTTAATTTGCATGCTGAGAACCTTGGAAATCTTTTTAACAGGCATTGCTGCGAGTTGAAAGAAATACAAACACAAGAATGTATATTCGATGTTTAGTCGATGTGTATTCAATGTGCAGTGAATCCACAAAATGGATGGTGTATTTATACGGTAATGACCCACATTAGAGTACACCCACTTTCAACACCTGTACCTCGCTGCCATGCATAAAAGGTTACACACTTTGCATAGCCCACCACTCGATGATCTTTATCTGTACTTGCCCTTGTCCAGATACTGCATTATGCCATCTGCTTCCATGGATCATCCCCGATTTTACGGACGCAGGAACCCACTTGCCTCTGCCGTGCCTGTCATGCAGAAAAAGCAAAAGGTGGTTGCCGTTTCCACGCCAAGGCAAAAGTGACAGGCTAAGGCCAATAAAGAAAACCTTCTGCTGACCCCAAAGGCTAAGGGTTTTCATATACGTCAGCCTTATTATGTCAAGAAGAAATACGGTGATGTACTCTCAATGCAAAACGATTGGCAGCCTACCCATCGAACCCGCAGACCACTTCCTCACATACGCTTCGACGACTCTGCCGCCGCTGTCCCGGAAATCTTCAGCCCGTCCTCTCCACCCCTCGTCTTCGACGCTGCTGCCGCGATAAGTGTGGATATCTCCCGGGAACTTTATTGTGCTGGCAAAGATAGATCTGCTTCTGGAGACCATGCTAAATGTGGATCAACGGATGCTAGATATGAATCAACGGATGCAACATATGGATCAACGGATGGATCAACGGATGGAGAAGATAGAGGCTGACATAGCGGGTATATATAATTTGGTCGGTGTTCGTGGCCCTGTTTCCCCGACACCGGAGCAGGAGGGTGACATGGATGTGATGAATGGGAGCATCGACCCCCTTCCATCACCAAGCGCACCCCCTCCACCAGAAGATGTAGTGTACATATATGCCGTTGAGGAGGACATGACAACCCCGTCAAGACCACGCCAGGAGACAACACAGCGACCAAGACAGGAGGAAAGCTTCCTCCCAGACAACCTACTCTCGCCCGTCGCATAAAGCACACCCGCTCACAGATGACCTACATTCGCTAGCATCGATACGGTGCCCAACATCACCCTGCGCGATCTGCCATCGGCACTCAGGGAGAAGTATAGGGTGATGAGTGCTGGTGCACCCCACAAGTATGCCTTGTTTATTTTTAAGCACTATGTGCCCTACTCGTTGTACTGCGACTGGGCCTTCAAAGTGAACTATGAAGGAAATCGCCTAAAAAAGGCTCTTCCTGACAATTTAAGAAAGACCATTGTGGAGGAATTGCGGCGCTTTTATTCTGTTACAGATCCTGTAATGAAAGGCGTTCGGGACTGCAATAATGGTGTTTTGCGCCATGCAAGGCATCGGCCATGGAAGGACAATTTGGTGGGGTACGCATTAGAGTGAGTGTTCAACTGTTGAAAATGTTTGGTAAATGTTTTGTTCCAGTCCCCAAGGCCCACAAACAGGCCCAGTTTTCAAGGTTGTCCTGAAAACCGGGCCTGTTTGCTGCCCTCGAGGACTGTAGTGGTGCAGGCCTGACTGACAGTTCTTCACACCATCCCACTGCAAATGTTTGACTTGCCGTTCTTGTGTAAAGGAGATGTTCCGTTTTGTATATTTTATGAATAAAGAATTTTTTTTAATCACAGGTAAGACCATACGGTTGTGCTGAACTGTACTGAACATGTTTTGACCTGCTGTACTTAAATAAAGGAGATGTTGTTGTGTGTTTTTTAACTTGTATTTATACAGAAATGTTTTAACTTGCTGTACACACACACATGACCTGCACAGTTCCAGTCCCCAAGGCCCGCAAACAGGCCCGGTTTTCAAGGTTGTCCTGAAAACCGGACCTGTTTGCTGCCCTAAAGGACTGTAGTGGTGCAGGCCTGACTGACTGTTCTGCCCACCATCCAACTTCAAATGTTTTGACTTGCCGTTCTTGTGTAAAGGAGATGTTCCATTTTGTATATTTTATGAATAAAGAATTGTTTTTTATAACATGTGACTGTAAACCATACTGACTGACTGTAAATGTTTTTACTTTCTGTAAATGTTTTCACTAGCAGTAAACCATACACCTGTTGATGTTTTGAATTGCTGTGCACATAATGTTTTTACATTGTACAGTATTTGTAAATAAATGTTTTTGTACTTACTCCACCAATAAAAGAACATGTTGATTTGTTTAAAATTTTTCCATTGGCTCCTTTGATACTGTAACAAAAAACGTGTTTCTAGAATGTACACTACTGTCCAGGCATACTGTACTGTATACTGTAGGCATGCTCAGTACTGCACATCACAAGAGTATTGAAAAAAATTGAAGACACATACTGTACTGTATGTACTGATACTGTATAGAAGACACATACTGTATGTACTGTAATACATGCAGAATAAATGCATACTTTTTATTTTTTCGGGTTTATTACACAGTACACTGTATATAAAAAAGTATGGTATACTGTACGGTCGGAAAACATCTGCATACTGTTTCAGATATTCTATCCTAATCAATTACAATTGCCACTAAACTGTAGACTCTGGTACGTGGTTTTTTAAATCCGATTCAGCAATGTGCAGGCATTGTTACACAAAGCGATATTATCCATCGAAATCCCTCCATTAGCTGTTTTCTTTTCTGAGGAAAAACAAAAAGAAAAGTTTTACTGTAATGGTCAGTCCCCTAAAGAAGTTCCCAGCAAGTCCCAGCAATAATTTTCTCGGGGGGCGTCTCCTGTTCACATGCGCATGCGCCTACCGTGTAATGACACGCATATGCGTTTCAAGAAGGTTCCAATGCGCATGCGCCTAGCGTTCCACCAATCGTTCAGTATCTGCAGCACAGTACTGGAGAAACCGCTCAGCCAATAATATTGCTTACAGGAGAATCACTTGACTTTTGAATCGCACCGATAGTGATAATGTATTGTCAAAATAAAAAAAACACATAAAATAAAACGGCAACAATACTCACCATAGAATTTCCCATTCAGTTGGTGCCGGCGCTGGTCCACTGCCAGTCCAGTGTTCTTGATCATCCACGTCGATAGTTTGCAGCGGGACTAGTCCACCTGTAGTCAGCTGATGAGGCTGGAAATTGCTTAGGTACAAGCAAGCTTGATCGAAACTGCACGCGAAATCCGGCTCAGGCTCTCTGGATAGACAGCAAGGGTTGTCACTGACGGTGGGACCGTTATTGGAAGCTGGTGCTGGTGCTGGTGCATTGCTTGGCAGCGACTGTCGTTTCGTAGTTGGTTTTAACACGACCTTTCGCCTTTTGCCATCAGCACGATCATAGATACAGGAAAAAGCTGGTGATACACACCCTCCAACAAATTGTGGCTCAATACGATAAAAACAGGGATCGCTACATAACCTTTTCCGTATTGCACACTTCCACGTATGAGGAGCTGGCGAAAATTTGTAAAAGTCATAGTTTTCGATAAAATACTGATAAATTTGAACAACTGTTGCCATCTAATCATCTGTTGCATTAATCGTGGCCCATATCAAATACGCGTAACTTCTGTCAGGTTTTTGGAAAACAGGCTGCACTTGAACACTCATGGCGACGGCTCTCTGGAGAATACTGTAACAGAAACTGGTCTTTGTCTTTCTTTAATATGAAAAGCCTAAATTGATACATTTTTGCAACCTCTTCCTTCAGTCTCAAGGCCAATTAACAATAGCACACTGTGGTATCTTTTTTTACACGAAACACCTGCAAGTCGACACATTACTGAAGCGCATGCGCATTACAATTCATGAATATCTGCCATCTGGCGGACACGCGAAAAATTGCAACCTATTAAATCCAAACAATTCTCAATAAACGCATCAACCGCGCGGGTGCGCATGACCTGCGCATGACCCGTGGCTCAGAATGCAAAATGAATGTGGCACGCTCCCGGTGAAGTGCGTCGCATTCCAGGAAAAAGCCATGGAAAAACCGGGGATGTGTTAGAATAAAATGAGCCGCAGCAGTACTTTTCAGTTTCTGCCCGCATTCTCCAACATATGTGGCAAATGGCTCCCTTAATGTAGCGCTGCCATTTGCCCAGGCTCTTTGTGACACCGTCTTCTTGGGTTTAATTTGAAGAAAAGGGTGACAAACACGTATATACACACAAGGGACACTCAGCTCTCAATCTTCAGTAGTTTATTTTTCCATTAGTGACACTAAACATTTTAAACACCATCACTTTAAGAAACAAAATAAATCATAAAAGGAAACATTTACTCCTGTCTGGAGTAAAACTCCTTATCTGCAAGGTTGGCTCGGTAAGTCAGTTACCAACTTAAATAACACACAGAAATAATATTGAGTCATTAACTGTCAGATGGGGACAGCGTCCCGATAGATCTTCAGATGCTGCAACATGTGGGGGGGGGGGAGGCGTCTACTCCAATTTGGATACTGGGGAGCAGCAGTTTCCTCCCAGCCTCCAGAGAGAGTGAAGCAGCATACCTAACTGCAATATATTCCGGTTCCTCAATTAGGAAAGCAGGTGAGGGAAACCAGAAACATTGAAAAGTCTGGTATGGATTTCCTATCCACCAGCCTTAGTGACTGTGAATCTGTGGGGCGGATCATATCCACACAATGCCTGCACTTTCTTCCATAAATCAGACAGAAAGCTGCCCTCTATCCTGGGACTATGTCACTATATATATATAGGCAGGAGGAGAGTTAGGAAGAGGTGTAGTGTTGGAGGAAGAAACAGAGGAGATGTTCTGACGTATGGATTCCACCTTTTCCTTAAAATAGTCAGCAAAGTCCTGAGTGGAGATGGAGGAAGAAGAGGCAGCTGAGGGTGGTTTGAGTAGAGTATATATATATATATATATATATATATAGTGGAGGATAAAGAACCATAGGCACTCCGTCTGAGAAATCAATAGAATGGGTGCAAATCCTGTATGGTATAAATAGGCAATACGATACAGCGTGTAGACGAATATCAAAGGCAGCACTCCAGAAGGTTGTCAAAAATAATGTATTAGATCAACAAGACATCATTCCAACGTTTCGGTCCACGAGCGGGACCTTTATCAAGGTGAGGTGATGTGATTTACAGAGTGAGTTAGAACACATATATATACTCACAAAAACCCAAGATGCACACGTGCAACACATAACATACATTAATGTGTGTTAGTCCAGTTGCGATAGTGCAGAATAAATGAGTTCTTCAGTATTAGGTGATATCTTTTTTATTTGGACTAACAATTTATGCCATAGGACAAGCTTTCAAGAGTTTTCCTCTCTTCTTCATGTCAGCAATACTGATATACAAATGTTTCTACAACTTAGACAGCGATTTGAAAAAAATAATTAGAATTCCAGGTACTGGAAGGGTGTTAAAACTGAGATAAGGAAGGTGAGAATTAGGGATGGGGGGGGGGCTGTACATCCACAGCAGCACAGAGGGGGAAGAGGATGCTGGGAGGAGGGGTGGGGGGGAAGGTATGGGATGGCACAATGGCAGGGAGGACCATTATAACAAATTATGATAGTGTGTCAGAAACCCCATGTCTGCATTAAGTCCACTTGTTTTTGTGTCAAAGAGTCTTATCATTCTGAGCTCAAATGTTTTCCGTTCTTGGGTGCGTTTGAACATTCCATTGAGGATTTTGATTTTTAAATCATTTATGGAATGATCTGGAAGTGATAAATGATGTCCCACTTGAGAGCAGTATCTTCCTTCTTCATGGTGGAGTATAGAGTGTCTGTGCATATTCATTCTTCCTTTAAGTTTTTGGCTGGTTTCCCCAAAGTAGCATCCTTGGTCACATTTGTTGTACTGAATCATATACACCACGTTCCTGGATGTGCAGCTGTATAATCCTTTAACATTAAGTGTTCTATTATTGTGACTGGCTTTGGGATCTTGGCATATATGTTTGCAGAGTTTGCAACGTGTGTTGTTGCACAGTTTTGTGCCATTATCAGTGTCTTTAAGTTCGTTGTGAAGTTTTCTGTTGACTAATTTCTGTTTGAGGTTTGGTGGTTGCCGGAATGCAAGAATGGGAGGATTGGGAAAGATTTATTTTAATGTCACATCCTCTTCCAGCATGGGTTGCAGATCTTTGATTATTATTCATATACCCTCTAGGGTAGAGTTGTATGTGGCCACTAGTGGTATGCGTGTGGTAGGTTCTCTCTGTCTGTATTGTAGTACAGTACCGACACACTTTATTCTCGCTCGGCTAGTCCCGCGAATTCGGGTATACCCGGGTATATTCAGGTTTCTGATCGTTTTCTGCCAGAGTGCATTGCGTTATTTTCACGACAGGGATTTAAGCATTTTATTCCGGCTGGTTGCAATACTGCAATGCCGTGTAAATACACATGGTGGCGCTTGCGAGCTGTTCTCTTTGAAGCCGTCCCCTATAATGAATTGTAATGCAGTATATATACTGTATATATATATACTGTATAACAACAACCCCTATAAGCCCTAACATACAGTACTGTACACATACAGTACTGTATATGCACATACATAAATGATACTACTGTATGGGCGGCGGGGGCGAGATGTGTTTGCAGCAGAGAGAGATCCGCTGCTCTCTCTCTGCGCAAACATCGGCACATTAAAAATTATTTGAAATACATTTTTATTGATAGTGTAGATGTGCAGGGGGTCTCCGGAGCTGAACCGCGTTGGTTTCAGGTCTGGGGACCCCCTGCTCCCC
>WSYH01017254.1:0-12138 GCA_036426205.1 Ascaphus truei | reverse complement strand
GCGAGAGAGAGAGAGAGAGGGCGAGAGAGAGAGAGAGAGGGCGAGAGAGAGAGAGAGAGGGCGAGGGCGAGAGAGGGCGAGGGCGAGAGAGGGCGAGGGCGAGAGAGGGCGAGAGAGGGAGAGAGAGAGAGAGAGACTTAACCAGAGCAGCATCATGCGACTACAGGTAAATAATGTGTAAATACCTACCAGCAGTTTTTGGAACCACATCAGCCCTCAGCTGTGGAAGAGAAAAAAGAATCAATGCCACATTATATTAAATACAACAGCCTGAGAAGGAAGCATTATCAGCATCTTTGGGTGATGAGAATTATTGTAATGACAAGTACAGACTGGCACAGCAGGATGGAGCTTGCGCCAGAAGCTACATACTTTGTAACAGGGCAGAGCATGTTTATTTAGGCTGGTATGTGGTACATACTTCAAACTGGAGGTCATAGGGAAAAACCTGCAAGATGCAAAGCCCAAAACGTCAGAGGCTTAAAACATTAAAGAAAAACATGCACATGTCCTGGACAGATAAGATTAAGTTGAAGGCCTTCAATAACCCATGTCTTTGCCAGCTTTCAGATTTGATTATCAAAATATTTATGTGGCTGCCTTGTGGAGATAAACTTGACTCTTTAGGCTGTTTAAGGGACTCTTCTTACAAGGGAGGGGATTGTGATAGCACTGCAAATATTTGCAGCATGCCACAGGATTGCATGGGTTTAAGAGATACTGGGAGCAGCAAATGTATTATTAATCCATAAGTACAGTAGAGACAGTCAGAGGGAAGTCTGTAAATGAGTGCATGTAAGGCCGCACGTATAGCGACGGATGACATCACCCATCGCCACCCGCAAAAGTTGTTTTGCAGCGACCTGGCCATTGATTGGTTCAGAGGCTGTCACATGTGGCGACAGCTTCTGAAAATCTAATTTGACCGGCCACCAAAGTTTTGGTTGCGACGTCGCTCCGCGCTTACTATAAGCGCTTGCGATGTCGACAATGCATTTGTTTGAGCGACGTCATGTCGCAAGGCACTATAAGCGCAGCCTTAATACATGCAGTGTGCACAAAGGGGAAATTCCCTACGACAGAAAAGCAAAGTACAATGCTATATATATATATATATATATAAAAAAGTCTACAAGGTAGGAACATTTAAACATGAAATTAGTGGAACATTTTTGCAAAATTAGTTACACAAGGAGAAACTTAACACTAACAGTATTTTCACAAAATCTGTATTCTTTTGAGCACAAAGCCTCAGAATACCCATGAGGAAATGGTGTTTATGTGCTTAAATTATCACTTGTTTATACCTTAGAATACCAAGACAAAGCCAAAATAAGCAGCTGAAAGTAAAGTTTGTTCTGCAACTTGGAACAGAGTAGAAACTGCATAATGCAACGTTCTTCCCATGGTGCACTTAAATGTAATGATAAAACCTTAAGTGCAAATCTCCCACAAATTCCCAAAACAAATACCAAGTTATGGTCTTTAAAATAAGACATTCACAAGGTTCTTGCCAAATTTAATTAGTATAGTTCGATTGTTTATTTCCAATAAGATTTTCGCAGTGTGTTTATATTGGTGATGCTTCCCTGCACATCATACCACCACTATCCAGACAACTTTTTTGCATGGTGATTAGGGCCGATTTCTGAACATTCTCGTTGTTTAACATCTTTCACCATAGCAGGAGCCTCTAGCAGTGTGTTTCCTAGTCACTAAGGGTACAGGCTGTCCAATCAGCTTCCATGTTTAAATGCTCTTTAAATCATGGGCCGTTGGTGCCAAAGTGCTGGCAATGCATCTCTGCAACAAGCAGGACAATAGCAGATGTATTAAAATGAGAACAGGCTACAGCAGGGGTGTGCAATCTTGTCCCCCTGCTCGCACCCTTTCAGCTCTGGCATCAAATTATGCCATGGGCCATGTGACCCCAGGTTATCAGATCGTTGGAAGCCAAGGTAAATTAGTGGCCGTGTGCAGTCCCCCAGCATTTAATTTAAATGCTTTGGAGAGGGAGAGTGCTGGACCTGTAACTGCCGCACCAGAGAAAATCTTAACCCCCCCCCCCCCCCCCTCTTAGTACACACCACTATTAATAAAGTCTCACTGCTTGAAATTGTGATGACTGACAATGCATAAGCATTCCCCGGAATAATATTGTTGCCATTCAAAGCCTTTGCAGAGAGCTGGTCCAAGAAGGCATGGCTCAGTACAGCACACACTGGGATTAAAAAAAAGTTAGGCTCCTCTTTATGGCAAAGAACCCATGGGTGCAGAGGGCCATCATTGCTCTGCAAGGGTTAAGCCTTCAGTAAACTAGTTCACACAACCAAAGAGAAAACAGTCAGAAGACAAGGGAAGATAGGCTCATTTAAAGTAATGCCTGCAAGGTGCACACTAGGAGACACCCTTGCTTATTTAAAAAAAAAAAAAAACCGCAAGCATTAAACAAATACATTCACTCATCCCTAAGGCCAGGTCCCCGCTGGCGTGCTGAGGCTCAGGGAAAGCGGGTGCTTTCCCTGGCCTTGCGGTTGCTTACCGCAAGCGCTCTCAGCAGCTGTCACGGGGCGGTCCGGGGGCGGGCCAGTGACCGGCCTGTCTAGCCGGCAAGCGGGGGAATTTTAAATTCCCCCAAGACCTGCGCTTACGCAAGCGCAGGTGAGCCCCTACTAAAGCCGCTCTAATTGCGGCTGTAGGGGCTCAGTGCTGAGCGGGAGCGCGCTGCCAGCAAGCACCTAACATGTCCAGGGCCTAATGCAGCGCCCGCTGTTGGGGACGCTGCAGGGACAATAGCCGCTGCACAATGGGACCGGGACTGCTGCGAGGGGGGGGCGCTGCGCTCTGCCGACAGTGACTCCTGCTCGCAAGAGAATTGTGAGCAGGAGTCGCAACGGAGCGCTAAGCCACGCCCCGGCGGTTCAGCCAATGAGGGCGAACCTCCCGGCTGCGCCCCCTCCGTCTTCTGGTCTGCAGCTCCCTGCAGACCAGAAGAATTGGCTGCACCCGCCGCCAGCCGCGCAGATACTGTGGCCGCAGCCTTAGGCCTCGTTCAGGGTGCCAGCTGCAGGACTCGGAGGGAGGGCGTGAGGGAGGCAGTGCTGCAGTTTGCTGGGCGATCTGTGTTTATCCCCCAGCAGACTTTTCAGCGTTGGGGAGGGGGCGGGGTTACACAGCAGGGTAAGTATCGAGGTTGCCTAGGTCCCTTGAACGCTGCTGCAGCTCCAAAAAACGAAAATTTCGTTTATTGAAACTGTAGTCAGCTTCAACTCCTGGCCTCGGAGACAGGGCGGTTGCTACCCTGACAACCAGTATTCAAATTGAATACTTTGTTTCTCACGGCAGCACGCCCTCCCTCCGAAGCCAGCATCCTGAACGAGGCCTTCAGGGCGCCTGCTTTGGGATATGGAGGGCGCGCGTCCGCGAGAGCGCGCGTTACTTTTCTAGGAGACGTCCGATCATCCCCTGCCGACAGCCCCAGCGTTCTGTCGTTCAGTGGGCGTGTCTTTGACGTCACATGCTAATCCTCCCGGTCACAGACAGAGCATGGATCAATGTTGCAGTCTTGAAATCATTCTGAAGAATGATTTCATTGGCTGCCTGGGTCCTTGTGACGCCGCTGCAGTTCCAAAAAACTACATTTTCGTTTACTGAAACTGTCATCAGCGTCAACTCCTGGCTTCGGAGGCAGGGCAGTTGCTACCCATACAACAAGTATTCAAATTGAATACTTTGTTTCTCACTGCAGCAAGCACGTCAGCACGCCCTCCCTCCGAAGCCAGCACCCTGAACGAGGCCTTAGGCCTCGGCCAGGGTGATGCCGAGTGGGCCGGAGTGCTCACGCTGGCTGCTATGAAACACATTGAGGCAATGTGTGTGGCCAGCGTCTGCTTGGAGAGCAAGCAAATTTGAAGCCCACAAGTGCGTCATGTGAGAGGTTCGCCCAATGAGGGTGAACCAGCTTTGTGACATAATGGCCACACCCGAGCTTGACGACACCGCAAATGAGTGCCAGCGTGCTTGCTCCCTGCTCACAGCCCAAGGCCTCGTCCAGGGTAGTGCTGAGCAGACGGGCTCACCACGATGAGACATTGCGACTGGCCAGCGTGAGCACCTGCTTGCCGAGCAAATTTCAATTTGCTGCTCGCAAGCGTGTCATGTGACTAGTATGCAAAATGAGGGCAAACCAGCTCCGTGACATCGTGGCTGCATCCCCAGACGTGCGCACCTAGCCGGCAACGAATCGCACAGCCGAGCGCAGTGCATGAGCGACGTCATGAAGGGGGCAGGCAACGCTCTGGTTTAGAGTCAAATGTGGCGACAATTTTTTTTTAACCTGGCTTCAAAAATTGGTTGCGACAGTCACAAACACTTATAGTAAGCGCAGGAGCGGAGCCAATGGGTTGGTTTGAGCGACATCGCGTGGCACTATAAGCACAACCTTAGGCTATGGTCGCTGGAAAAAATCAAATTGAGCCTACTTCCAGTGATCGCGACCAAGCCGTTGCGTCACGCTACGCTTACTATAAGCGCAAGTGATGGCTGCAATGCATTTGTTGACGCGACATCGCGTTGCTGTCACCATAAGTGCAGCCTTTACACAGCAAAGATAAAGGACAGACCTGTTAAAGCAGTTTAACACTTACTGCCAGACACCCATTAAGTGTCCACTCCACATACAGCATGACCTACAGAAAACCTGGCATTTACACATTTGTAAATGTCCACAGCAATTACCAGTGGATTTTTTCAACTTTCAACACTGCCTGTTAAGTTTGGCCACACATCTGGTAGCAACAAATTAATTTTACAGTCAATTGTTTTATCTAGGGGAGAATCTAAATTGTTAGTACCTGGGTGGTATGCAATGCAGACAAATCCAGTAACAGTTTAGGAGTTATTCATTAACAGCTGCCAGTGCCAAGTACAGGGACTAATTCTGTAAAAGGTTAACAGCTTTTTGGGCAGGACAAGACAGTTGTGCTATTCACAAAGCAGCATTTGTTGTACATAAGCCATTAAATACTCCTTACTGCTTATGCACCCCAAATTAACAGCAGCAAGGGCCTCATTCAGTCTGAGGTCATTGCTCTGCAATGAATTGCAGACAATCCATAGCAAAAGTGTTAATCATATTAGCCATGTTCCTAACCAGAATGCATATTAACCCAATCAGTGCCAGATGGTGACAAACTGCTATAGCACCATGGGGCATTTGTGTGGAACTGCAAGATGGGTGGGGAAAGGCCATATAAGGCTGCAATTCACACCAATAGCTTATAAATAGCCAGGGGGAAAAAAATGAATGCAGCATTTAGAAAAACTAGACGATTGAGGCACAAGAGGACTACTGAATTACACAGAAGTTCTGCAAACGGAATTATACACTTGCCTATATAATACAGAGCGCCATTTACCTTGCAATAATGGTCAGCGATTTTACCTGGTAGCTTTCAGTTCTGAATGCATGTGTGTTATAAATACCCTGGTGTACCAGACTGTTAGGTCACAAATTGTGACTGGGTGATGTGTTGACCACCATTTCATGCAAAATTACAATATGTTATCTGTATTGAAAATCTGAAGCACCACGAAAATACTATACTGGTGCATCCTATTAAAAGCAGCCACAACTATGACCTACACCCTCTAAAAGATTTATGAGAGAGATAGATATCAGTTTTAGTAGCCACTTTTGATGTATGCAAACCTCAGTCCAACCGTTGTACCTATGTCCAACACCAAATAGGATTGCTAATCATTCAGACTCCTGGGCCATCCAAAATTCTATGTTCGTCACTAGTCGGTGCTATATTGGAAAAATCATAAGACATAGCCCCTGTCTAGAGCAAGAATCTCATAATTCACAACCCCTTTTTATGCGGTTAAAACACGCAGTGCAGCCTGCTTACTACCCTGGCAAATGAGGTTAGCCAGCGTGCTTTGTTTTAACACCACGACTTTCATGTCACAGGGAGCTTCAAAGTAAGCAGCACGTGGTTAAGACCAGCAACTTTCAGCATGTTTATAGTAAAAAAAACAAAAAAAAAAAACACATGTGCTGGGCAATGCAATCGGTAGCAAAATCCCTTATAACCGCTTCCCTACCAGAGGGCAAAACTGCTCTGCAGGCTGCTCGGGACTGAACAGACGAGGCATGTTCAAAGGGCAAATGGTGACTGCCCAACTATTAAAGCAGCAATCCAAGCAATAAGCCACATGTCTGCTTAAAAAAACAAACAAAAAAAAAAACGGTTCTGTAGTTTAACGGCTTGTATTGCCTTTAACCCCTTAGCTGCCCGGAGCATCACACGATTTCTGACTGCAACTTGCCCGATTGGGAGGGGATGCAGTCTCCAACATCTTAACTGTACTTGCGGGGTGTAACCACCTCGAGCACTGAACAGGTTAAGCCGTCTGAATGCTGCATCCCTATATACTTACAAAAAAAAAATGCCCTAAACCTCTATAGATACACTGATGGGCTAACGATAGACATACTTTTACACAGATAAGACACCCTTAGGGCTGGCGCACCCCAGCACACAGAAGGAGCAGACATTTTGAGGACGGAAATCTGCACATTCTTCGTTTCCTCCTAAAATGGATTCCTCCCCCTGCAGACCTGATGCTGTGGGAGGGAGAGATAATAGGGAGTATACATGCAGAGCCAGGATTATGGAGGGACAAATTGACAACCCAGAGCCTTTTTTCCCCCCACACGTGGAAAAGTGTATATTGCAATCAAAGACAGAATGCATGTAAAAGACTACAATATAAAAGACATGTATGCGCTCGTTTTTAAACTCAACCAGCTGACTGAAGCAATACTCAATCTGCACATTTGCAGTGCAAATGGTCCCGATTTAAATATATATCAGTGGGGAGTTTTGCTTGTATAGTGCCATTTAAAGAGCGCTGTACATGAGTTTTGCAGTCACTTGCCCATGAGGTAATAGCCTATGTTTTTGGTACCGGAGGCACAGCGAGAACGCGACTAGCCCAAGGTCGCAAGGAGCTGACACCAGGAAATGAACCCGGCTCCCCTGACAATTCAGTGTAGGTTAGGAGTCACTCCATTAGACTGGATCTTATATACACCCCACTTATAGAATACATTTTGAGTGATTACCTGCCTATACGCAATAGATATCTGTATATCACAGTATTGAGAAAATTAAAGCAATGAGGGGATATCTATGCAATTAAAATACTAACGTGAAAGTCATTCTTTAGATACAAATCTATGAACCAACACATGCTAATACCCCATATACGGCCTCCACCCGGCCGCCATTTCATGGTCTCCTAACAAGATGAGGCCTGGCTTTGTTTTCTGCATTGTTTCAGACCCGGAAAAATGGCGCCAAACGCCATTTTAACGCAGCCATCCCAATTACCTCCATGATGATGCGACCTACGGCTGCGCCGTCGGCGGTGAGATCGAAGAAAACTCTGGGGCGAGCCATTGTCTCGGTCTGTCAGTGATACAGAGGTGTTTTGGAAGCTGTTTTCTCGCTTTCCTAATGCCCTGATCAGCTTGAGAGCGCAACCGAAAAGAACCTTAAGGCGGAAGCCGAGCTGCTTTTATACTGACGGCCCTCCCGAGACAGCCTACCGCACGCGGGGTTGGCAGCCAATCAGAACAGCGTACAGAGTGGATTGACAGCTCCACTGGCGAATGGCTGAAAGCAAAAGGTGTGTTTTTTTTTTCTTTAACAAGAAAAAAAAAACAAGGGTGAGGCTGGGCAGTCGCGGGGGAGTGGGCGTGGTCTCTGAAGGCGCGGAGGGGCAGGACGAGTCGTGACGTATGACTTGTCTGCAAAGGGGGAAGGGGCGGGGTAATATCACCAATATGAGATACAATGTAACTGAATGAGTCTGTGTTCGCCAAGGGATAATTATTATCACTAATTATTATTAATTATAATGTGCTCAGTTAGTTAACCCCTTTGCAGCCTTAAGCCCTTACAGTTACAATATATTACTATTATTCATATAATTATTCATGTAACTAAACACCCACATTCCAGTGCATTTCCCATCCCCCATCTCGATCACTGCCTCTAGAGAAATTATTTTCTTTTGTAGGGTAAGTTTTAAAATGGCCGACTTTTGACTAATCACTGTACAAGGCTGTTAATGAGAGCAGTGGGACTACATTATTTAGAAAGCGTACCCTCTTAACCCTTTCGCTGCCAGTGGCCAGTCACGGCAGCTACATTGTTAATAATGGCATTAGAACATACACAAGGTATTCATTTAATCCTTGGTACTTCCCTGGATATTCAGATTTCTGCATTAAAAGCCTGTAGGATATTATATAATGTCTAAGCCAGCGGGTGTCTGACTTTTACAAAGGGCAGAACTCGCTGTAGCAGGGGCTCTTCATCTGGCTGCCTGGTTATCACATGGCCCTTAAATTCTCTTACTTCAGCTAATTTTATAGTTGCTATTGTGCTGTAATATGTATGGGGCTTGTACAGTACAGATATACTATATATATGTATATATATATATATATTGGCTTCATTCATTGTAACACCACCGGAAGAAGAGATCAGTGTATCTATATGCACACCATAGCTCTGTGATGTAATATAATGTATGGGACTTGTGCAGTACAGACATACTGCTCATGTGTATACTGGCTGCTCTGTGCTATAATATAATGCATGGGGATTCTACAGTACAGATATACCTCATGTATATACTGACAACTATGTGTTGTAATATAATGTTTGTGGCTTGTACAGTACATATATACAGCTCACCTATATACTGATAGCTTTGTGCTGTAATATTTTGTGTAACAGTGTTTCCTCGCCCCCCTCCCCCCCAATCTGTAACTGTTCATTCGCCTATAATATATATATTTTTAATGTGCATGCAATGTCTTGTATATAATGTATACCCTGTTCATTTATGTAACTGTATTTGTAACCATGTATTATTTGTCTTAACTCTGTGCCCAGGACATACTTGAAAACGAGAGGTAACTCTCAATGTATTACTTCCTGGTAAAATATTTTATAAATAAATAAATCGCAGATAGGGGCCATTAAGGGGTGTGTGTGCTTATTCCTGCTGGCAACAGGAGGGCCGAGTCTTCTGCGATGACTTGGGGACACAGGAACAGGCTTCTGGGGTTCATACCCCACATAATACTTAGCAGTGCAGCGCCTCCATCTGCCGTAGGGATATGGAGATGATCTTCCACGGTAGAACTGATTACCTCTCGCCCCAGTTAGATCACACACCAGGCCGGAGGTATATTGCATACAGGAACAGTTTATTACTACGATCTGCAGTAACACAACAGGTACTCAGCAGTCTTCTGCCGGGTACAGTCTCTTGGCTCAGTTATCACTGAAGATGGTCCCTGGACCACCACTGCAGGCCAAGGGCACCCACAGCCGTCCTAGCTCTTCCCCACCTCCCTAGCGAAGGCAGAGTTAGGCCTCGTCCAGGCTCTTCGCTTGCGTGCTGAGGCGCAGGGAAAGCTGGTGCTTTCCCTGGCCTTGTGGTTGCTTGCCCTGCGCTCCGTCAGGGGGCAAGCCGGGGACGGGCTGGGGGCGGGGTGGGCCGGGGGCGGGCCAGTGGCGTCACAGAGCTGGTTCGCCCTCATTGGGCAAACTGCTCTCGTGACCGGCCTGTCGCGCCGGCAAGCGGGGTAATTTTAAAATTCCCTAAGACCTACGCTTCCGCGCGCTTGCGGAAGCGTAGGCGAGCCCCTACTAAAGCCGCTCTAATTGCGGCTGTAGGGCCTCAGTGCTGAGCGGGAGCGCGCGTCAGCACGCTTCAGCAAGTAAGCAGATAACATGGCCGAGGCCTTATGGGTTCACCCTCACTCCTCTCCGCAGGGAAGAGCACATGGGTAGGCCCCAATCTCAGGCTCCCAGTCGTGTGACCTGCCTTCCTCAGAGTGAAGGAACAAGAACCAAATTTAGGGCGGTCCTGCCCTTAAGTACAGCCAGGAGGCGGGCACCCCATTGTCCCAGCTACAACAGGATGTGCCACCCTCTGCTGTCACTCAAGTGCAGTACCAAAGGTGAAGGGAGAAACCCCATACCAACTACTGGCAAGCCTGTGAATACCAGGGTTTACTGCCAGCCCATAGGGTACAATAGTAGCCAGGGGGTACCCCGCTACACTTGTATGGGGCTTGTACAGTACATATATACAGCTCGCATATATACCGATAGCTGTGTGCTGTAATATAATATATGGGGCTTGTACAGTACAGATATATCTCTCATATATATATACAGATAGCTCTGTGCTGTAATATAATGTATGGGGCTTGTACAGTACATTTAGACAGCTCACATATATACTGATAGCTCTGTAGGGGACATACAGAGGTATATGA
Source organism: Ascaphus truei (assembly GCA_036426205.1). Classification (NCBI taxonomy): domain Eukaryota; kingdom Metazoa; phylum Chordata; class Amphibia; order Anura; family Ascaphidae; genus Ascaphus; species Ascaphus truei. The sequence goes on along the minus strand of WSYH01017254.1, from coordinate 1,766 downwards.
GTTTTTATACCGCTGGCTGTGCATGTGCGATCGGCACTTGCCGCCTGCTCGTGCACATGTGTGATTGGCACTTGCCGGCCTCTCGTACACGGCTGACAAATTCCGATCGCGCATGCGCATGAGTGACCGACAAACGCTGATTGCGCGGTCGGCAAGTGCCGACTGCACAGGCTTGACATTTGTCGCCGTTTTTACCGGTACAAATATGGTTACCCTAAATAGGAAGCCACGACAGATGACATTTTAAACCGATTTTGTGTCCCCTGGATGGTACTGCTGTGACAGTATGGGCATGTTAAGCAGATCATAGGTTAAGCCCACTGGATACCCGTACGCGTCAAGATGCCAGCCTAAGTTATAGGCTCATGTGGACATCTTTTATAACCAACGTGTGTAATATGTTTCCCCCATGTAGGCAGTTTCATTCCCTTGTTGATTCTGCTATATGTGTTTTGTAAAGCTCCATTCTGTGGTGGGCTTGTAATTCACTCTATCTGGGCAGCATGCAATTAAGTCTTCCTCCTTGCCCCCTGCTATACAGCCTCCCGCGCGCCTACGGAGGGCTTTCGAGGTTTCCACAGAGTTTGGCTCCGCCCCTCTGCTTGTGCCGCCCTGTGCGGCGCACAGACGTGACGCGTATGCACCGCTCCCCAGCTGCGCGTCAACTCTGATATCTCCTTCGCCTGTCTCCTGCTTCTCACAGCCTATCCCTGCCTCCGCAGAGCCCGCTCCTCCGCTCCACCCCCTTCTCTCATTGGACTCCTGTTTCTACATATGCTGAGCTCTGTCACTTCCTCTTTGGCTGAGCATAGTTTTTGGTTGCCTTGTGTTCCCACGTCTTTGTCTCTGCCTTGTTTTCTCTGTGCCTCTTACCTTGTTGCTGCTTGCCTCCCTGTGTACCGACCCGGCTAGACTTTATCAACCCCGGCTTGCCTCAGACTATCTGACCTTCTCCATTCCTGACCATGGCAAACAGACAATCTACTTCTCTACTGGCTCCAACCCTTGACCTCGGCACCTCAGACTCTGACTATTCTCCTGGCACCTATCTACGACCTCGGTAAGTATTAAGATCAATTGGGAGTACTGGGAAATCATAGATGTGCTAGGTGCAAGATTTGCCCAAAAATGCTAACATGTAAGACCTTTAAATCTCACGTTACAGGGACTAACTTTAAAATGTCTAATTTTATCGATTGTCTGTCCACGTATGTAGTGTACATACTGCAGTGCAGTTGTGGACTGCAGTACATGGGCAGGACAAAGCGAAATTTGAAATTACGCATTATGGAGCACTTACGCAACATAACTAATATTCCAAAACTAGAAGTGACCTCCAAACCTCTTACTCATCTTTTGACCCATTTTAAAGAAGTACACAACTGTAGTACAGTGGGTGTACAATATATGGGAATTGAGATAATAACGAGTGATGTGAGGGCAGGAGATAGAGATCTACAACTTGCCAAACGTGAGCAATTTTGGATCTTTACTCTCCAGTCCAAATACCCAGGAGGTCTCAATGATTATATTGAACTCACACCCTTTTTGAGATAAATGGATATTAGGGGTTGCAATAAGACCAATGAGGTTTTTATCCACATCTATGGTTATTGGGATCCATTTCCTCCTCTGTACCTATGCCCCCCCCCTTCCCCCCCTTCCCCGCTTTTCTTCTCTGTCTCCCGTCTCTTTTTCCTTCCTACACCCTCCTTTCCCTTCCGCCACCTCCCTCCCCTCCCTTCCCTTCCTTGGTTCTCCAACCT
>WSYH01017253.1:0-12141 GCA_036426205.1 Ascaphus truei | reverse complement strand
CCCCCCCCCCCCCGTTGCCAGGGGGGGGGGTTGATTGAGCAGGGGAATCGCCGCCGTTTTTTTTTGTGAAATTTATTTATTAAATTGGTGCCTGACCGGACTCATCGCGGGCCGCACAGAGAGGCCAGACGTATGTTGTGCAGGCCTGTTTTAAAACCTGCATGTTTTGTTAAGTCTCACATTCTTATGTAGACAATGCTTGGAACAAAAAAGTCACAGATAAGGAGTCTATGTTTAGGCTCAGGCCACAGGAACAGTATATGCACATACCACAAATGTTATCTGCCTCATAGGACCAAAGTCTACTCATGGCAGTGATTGATGCCTTTTTTGTTTATCAGCTAAAATTTGGGAGGGGTCTGATTCACCACGTGTTCAACAAGGGTTTGGAAAGCCAGAGGCGCGCCCCCCCCCCCCCCACCTATCTTCATTAGTTCTCTGATAAGGACAGGGTGGGGGTAGGGGTACAGAAAACACTTGATTGATAAACACTTCCCATCCAGGGGCCCCTAAGAAATGCGATTTGTAATGAATTTCCAGAGAAGCAGAAAAAAAAAAGCCAGCGCGGGATATTTAAAAGATGGCGTTGCACGACATGCACATGAGTGGCGGCCGGGTGGGACATTGACATTTAAAGATGGGTGCTTCAGTTACTGACAAATGTACTGGACCAGGAGTGCGCAAACTTTGCAGTCTGCACCCCCCCCTGCCTGCTCACGCCCCCCCTAAGGCCACGCCTATAGTGCCGTCGACGGGTGACGTCACCCGTCGCCACAGGCAAAAGTTATATTTCGCTGGGCGGCGACGGCGTGGGTTTCCTGACATTTGATTGGTTCCAGGGCTGTCACATGAGGCGACAGCCCTTGAAAAATCTAATTTTTCCGGCTACCAGTTTTCGCTCCGTCGCATTGTCGCCGTCACGCTTACTATAAGCGTACGCGGCAATGCATTTGTTTTCTGGCGACGTTGCGTCACCGGCACTATAAGCACAGCCTTACCTGGTGTCCGGCATAGTCTGATGTGATTTGACGCCACGTTACCATGGCGACGCGTCGCTGGAAGCCGCCGGAGACCAGGAAAGCGAAGTTACAGAAAATCTCAGGCCCCCGTTTGCGTACCACTGTACTGGATATGGGGTGTGCAAACTTTTCCCCTTGAGTCCCCCTGCATGCTGTGTTCCCCCCCCCCTGCTCTGTAACCATCGCGTCCCCCTCCCCCGGAAAAATCTAGCGCCCCCAGTTTGCACACCCCTATACTAGACTACCGGCTGACTCATTCACTGTCACTGTTCTCGCACCTTAGGCTGCGCTATAGTGCCGGCGACGGCACAGTCGCGGCAAAACAAATGCATTGTCGCCGTAAGCGCACGCGACGGCGACAGAGCGACAGTCCAACACGGTCTCCCCTTGCAGCCAATCGTGAGATTCTCCATGCCTCTGCCCTCCCCTTTTTATGGCCTTGCAGCCAGCGACGTCGCCCAAAACCCAAGTACAACTTTTGCAAATGGCGACAGGTGACGTCATCGGACGCATCACCATAAGCGCGGCCTTACACTTCCAATGTGAAGCTCAAAAACGCTGCTTGGCAGGTCATGGAGCGATGCAGAGGGGCCCAGAAGGATATAGATATATTCTGTGTAGAACAAAAGAAATAACACTTCCTGTTGATTTGAGAAAATTAAAGAAAAGACTCAAATAGGTGCAGCGAGCAGAATGCGCTAGAGTAACAAGTATGTTAATCAACTAAAAGGTATGGCAACCTGTAACTCCCAATATTAAGTGTCCGGGAGGTTAAAATGAAGCTTTCCCCAGAGCAATCTAAAGGTTACCAATTAGATTGTATGCTTTTGGGAGCAGGAACTCCTTTTCCTAAATATTACTTATGTCTGAAGCACTTCTGCCCTTTATATGTTATGTATATTATTTATGAGTCACGTATATTACTGCTGTGAAGCGCTATGTACATTAATAGCACTATACAATGGTAACCTCAGATTCAAGATATTAATACTGTACGATGATTTTTAACACTAGAGCAAGACATGCTTGGGGCGGGGTAGAAATAACACATACCCTCCAACTGTACCTATTTAGCAGTTCACCTGTTTTTTTTAAGTCCTGTACCTATTAAATTCAACTGTGCATGTTGTACCTATTTGTGCCAGTGGCTGCAATGTAATCTTATTAAAGCAGCTAGGAGATTGGTGGCTTATCTGCTAATGTTCAGCTTGGTTGGGGAGATTTAATACCACAATTCGTTGTGTATATATAAATACACATTTTATATGATCTTTGCATATAGCAAAGTGTACGTGTAATTGTGCCTCCTTGATATATTCCACAATAACATACTCTAGCAATCAAAGTAACCATGTATTTTTTATAACTGTGCCCAGGACATACGTGAAAACGAGAGGTAACTCTCAATGTATTACTTCCTGGTAAAACATGTTTTTTTTTAAAATAAATAAATAGTGCAACTATTGTTATGGGCCAAAAGTTGGAGGGTCTGCTAACATGGAGTTAAACTCACAAACTTCAGAGGGAGGTTGCTGCTTTTAATGGGTGGGATTGGGAATAATAAACTTCGTGCACAGTATAGAATTAAATAATAACGTACAATAAGTAGTCCCTGTCCCCCTTGATGTATGGAGCTACTTTCTGCTACATTAACAAGCTGTGTGCAATTGTACCAGCTTTTCTGTGTGTTTTTGTCCAACACAATAACACTAACCCTCCACCCAAGCAATTGCATTGGAACTTATGTTGATGCGGTTTACTGCTTGCCCAGGCACAGGTTGTAACATTCCTGCCCTGGAGAGGAGGAAGCACCCACCGGTTCCCTCCTCACCTCCCCTGCAGGCGATCATTACTCCAAAAGACGTGGTCGAAATTGGCGCCAACACTGAAGGACACGTCTGCTGTATAAACTAAGCCGATGCCGAAAACGTTTCTGATCCCCCTTTAAAATAAAAGAGGGCTACATCTCAAAACTGGAGTTTAGCCATGTGTAGTAGCTTCGTGGCGAGGTGGTAGTTTCTACTTGTACCGTTTAGGGACGGTGGAGACTTTGCCGCACATCTTGCAGGACCTGGCGGGGGAGGGGCTCCCGCTGTGACCACGCCCCCTGGGTCTGAGTTTTGGCGCGGAGGAGTCAGCGCTGCAGAGAGTGTTGGAGTAGCGCGGTTATCTCGGTTATTTATATACACATACACACTATTATCCCGCATTCCAGCCATGGCCCGCTTCAAGCTGCAGGTTAGTGCGTGAAGTCCGAAACTTACAAGTGACTCGGGGTTTCGCGAAATGCTGCAATAACTAGGAACTTTCGCCTGCCCCGGGTCCCATTGGCTGAAGCTCACAGCTGTGCTCACCTCTATTGGGAATTTGATATAGCACATTTGGATGACACCATTGTTTACCCCTGCACCTCGTATTCTACTATTGGGAATTTGATATAGCACATTTGGATGACACCATTGTTTACCCCTGTACCTCGTATTCTACTATTGGGAATTTGATATAGCACATAGTGTGTGAATGACACCATTATTTACCCCCCCCCCCCCTCCCTGCACCCTTTAATACATTTATGCACGCCTGACATTGGAAGCGGTGATAATCTGGAGGATAACGCCTCCCTCGACCTGTTGGTCCCAGTTTTTGTTATTGTTACCGTATCCATACTGTAGCAGCTCTGCGCGGTTTGACCCTTTCGCTGCCAGAGAAGCGCCCCCTTTGCAATAAGGGGGCTTACCGCTGAGTTATTTGGACCAGAATGGCATCTTTAGAGATCACTTGTTTTGCAGCATGTTTTTCCCAATCATAACTACAAGGGATCCCTCTTCTTGCTAAGGGACCGTTTCACCCCCTATTAAAACTCGAATATACTTGTGCTTTTTTTGTGCCAGTGCCATAATAAGACATTGCTCTCCTTGTGGAACAGTTGCCTTAGTAAGAATGCAACATGTGGGTTATTTAATAATGTGAATACAAAAGAAATGTGCTCATGGAGTTATTGCATTGTAACCACGTGGAGCTCATGTACTAAGGGGGGGGGGGTTAAAGGGCTGCAGTCACGTGATGCATCAAAGCCCGCGAAAGCGTCATTCGGTGCTACCACAACTCACTCTACACAAGTACCACTGTCTGGCATCACCTCAGGCATGGTCTTTACTCGCAAGCAGAGCGCACAATGGTTCCTCACTGTGTATACAAAATTGTATGAAACGAAGAATACAAAACTTGTAAACGATAACTGAATAGCAGCAACAAAATCTGCATGTTTTTGAATTAAAAAAAAACTTAATTTGTGTCATTATACACGTTTTTGAAATATTGAACACGTGTGCTATCTGTTTTGAAGTAATGGTACTTTTATTCACAGGCGTGAATCTAAAATGTGACCCCAGTTTTCTGTGTACACTTGTTAATGTTATTTGCTGTAACCCCTTCTATATGTATGTACAATTTATAGATATAGATCTATATCTATCATGCGTACATTTTAAGCTTTATTACTTCAACGATTAAATACAAACCAATGAAAAAAATTAAAAAAAAACACCCCTGCACGTTTCAGTAGTTGTGGTCATTGCAATCTAATTGTCATTACGAATGGATCTAAATATAGTTACATTAAACTAGAGTGGTTCCAAAAAAGATGCTAAACCTTACAAGTAAAATGCAATCACTGCACTTGAGTTTATAGTAGCAAAATGAACAAGAAAATATTTTTGAACTATTAAGAAAGCTTTACTATTTCATAGGAAACAATATGGCATAAAACAATAAGGGTGTCACCTGCATTTTAAAAAACAAAAATTTAGGGTAGTTTTTTTGTTGTGTTTTTTTTTTTTTTGTGTGTGGTTAAGGAACCCTATAATTATATTGTGACATTCTGGTGTACCGCAACCCTCTAATATAGGGTGACCAGATGTGTCCCGGTTTTTGGGCTTGTGTCCCAACGACTTTCAAACTGCCTTTTTTTTCCTCTCTCTCTTTGCGCCGATCGCGCATGCGCTGCCGGCAAGAGCTGATCCGGCGCGATTTGGCTCTTGCCGACTGAGCATGCACAATTTGCTCTTGTCTGCTGCACGTGCAATCGGTGTGGCGTGACATTTGTCCCTGTTTTTAACTGCAGAAAATGGTCACCCTACTGTAACAGCGCGTCTGAGATCAGATGCATGGTACGGAACCCCAACCCTCTAATAGCGTGTCTGAGATTTAGATGCATTGTAAATTCTTCTGTATTTGGTACAATTTTCAAATTACCTGAAAATTGCAGAGAACCCTTTAGAGATGAATGGGGAACCCAAGGTTTTCTAGAAACCCCTGTTTGAAAAACGCTGAGTATTGCCATGCTAATGGTTAAGGTCTATATGTTTACAGTTTGGTGCCGTGGATCAGAACACCTCCCATTAGACTTTCCAATGACGTTAACCATTCAATAGCATGTATTTTTGTATTCAGTAAGACCGTATTAAAGCTGCAATTCAAGCAATATCCTACACGTGAGCTTTAAAAAACAAAAAAAAACAGTTCTGTACTGAGAAAATACTTGTAGCATTTAAATAAAAAAAAGCCCAACAATTTTAAAGAGAAAATATATATATATATATTTCTAATGTAACAAGCATTTACAAAGTCACATCCCCTTCCCCTTATGAAACAGCACCCCCTTTTTTGAGCCCTGCCCTCTAGTAGTGAGCCAATTCAATCAAGTGCCTGTCTTGTCACATGATCTTCCGCACAGAACTTTGGCTGTCAGTGCAACAGAATAGATGCATTTAGTGAACCCCAAGCCAAATCTTCAGCGATCGATTACAAGAGAACGGACCAATCAGCAACTTAGTTAATCACTTGTCAGCGTGTAGATTGTATTGATGCACATATTGAATGAAGAAAAAAAAAAGACAGCTTGAACTGCAGCTTTTAAAGAAATCATGTGAATGAAGATCCTTTAACCATTTTTTCTGTAAATGCCGAGAAGCTATCTCTCCAAAGTTCGTAAAATTATATGGTCTTGCAATGCCCAAATAAAGAAATAAAAAATTATATATCACGTCTGTTTCACATAACAATGTGTGCTCAGTTTACACCTGTAAAGGTTACTACAGTTAAGTACACACACTGTCCCTGCTTCCCACATTTAAGGCCCAGAAAAAGAAAATTATCCATTTGTTTTCTTCTGTTTTGGGTTAAATATTTGTCATTTTTATAGGACCACTAAAAAATATCTGCTACTTAATTTACAAAGAACTGCTTTACATCGAAACCCTGATTTAGTTAACAGTTTTTGTCCTCAATGTTCTACCCTAAAAGCATAAAATATGTTGTATATTCAATTATATTTGTTGCCCTTTTTTGTATTTTAAGCTTCTGCCGTTTTAGCCCCTCTTGCCTTTTTTACAATGTCAGTAAATGGTTTAGCTCCAAGCACTCACCTACTTTCCATCTTGGTAATAAATGGGGGCAAAGCAAACTGCTGCTTAGGCCGCAGCGACGGTGAGAGCGACGGCGCGTGCCGCAAACAAAAGGTCATACCTCCAATGAGGACGGACATAGAGCGTACGTGCACGAGAGCGACGGCGCGGCCGATTATTCACGCGGCAAAATATTTTGATGCGTGGCGGCCGGGTCGTGAGCGGTTCAGCCAATGAGGGTGAAAAAGCTCGGCCGTTACAGTCGCATCTCCCCCTGGGACACAAATGGCCTCTGTGGCAGGCATGCGCTCCGTGGCGCGCGCCTATTATAGCCTCGACCTTAATTGAAATAAAATAGTGCGCATGGCCCAAAATGATATACATTTGTATTGCTCAGATCCTGTCTGTCTCCATGTTCATTGATGAACACTTTAAACATGAGAAGATGGATGTACTGTATATACCATAAAATCATAAAGTAATACAAGCAAAACTTATTTAATAATAATTAGCGATTACTGGATGTGTCCAGAGTCAAGCAGCCAGCTGTGACATTGATATAGTAGGAAAGATCTCCAGGTACTCCAATCTGTATTTGGAATACAAGTGTTTATTGTACATTTATGTATATCTTTGCTTATATAGCACCATCCGGGTACATAGCGCTTCACCAGTAATACACGTGACATAATATTAGAACACATAATGGGAACAAGCGCTTCAGACATAAAAGTAACATTAGGGAAAGGAGTCCCTGTCCTGAAGAGCTTACAATCTAAGTGGGGAGAACTTGGAGACAGGAGGGTGTTCTGGTAAGTGCGTCTGCAAGGTGCCACGCTCTGTGTATATCTATATCTCCGCCAACTGAGCTACCCATTTGCTTCGTTTAAAGAGGTGTCTTTAAGATCGGTGGAAAGAGAAGGTTCCAGAGGTGTGGGGCAGTGAGTGAGGATTTTAGGTGGGAGAGGGCTTTTAGAGGGGGGGGGGGTGAGGGGTGAGAGAGAAGACATCATTGAGCAGAATGCAAGAGTCGCGCAGGTGTATAGCGAGAAAGGGTTTTAATATAAGTAAAATAAACACTATTTTGTATTGGAAATACAGATTGCAGCGCCGGGAGATCTTTGCAACTATACCACAAAATCATGACCATATTGTACATGTCGTTTTTGTCTCCACAATTTTATTTCGTTTTGTGCCTTCTTATTTCACATCCACAGTAAAGTTTTTATTTCTTATGTATTGCTCTGCAGCAAGGAAACGTTTCAAAAGGGAAGAATTTCCAAAAATTCCGAAACGTGAATTTAATTCCCATGGAGACCTCGTCATCCTCAGATGACGGTTGTGACAGTTTGGGTTCTGATAATTTTGCAAACACAGTAAGTGCAGTAAAAGCATAGACAGAATTCAATTTTTCCATGTTGGAAGTGGTAGAAATGTGTTGTGCTTGATTAGAACTGCATGCTTCTGCTAACATTTCTATGCAGCGGTTATGAATATACACCGGCTCCTGTAATTTCATTTTACTTTGTGCTGGCGGTTCTAGGTAGTAATTGTTGGAAGTAGATTATCTACTTATTCTACCCTTTGAAATGTCACCTAACCTAAGATGCTTGATGATTGCTATAACAGCTCTGAAATGATTTGTAAACCTGAGCCATTTTCTTGGTAACAAAAGCTATTCGCTAGTAGTACACTTGTAAATGTGATTTGCGCTCTGCAGTTTGTGGAAAATTGCTTCTTTTTAAGGAAAAAAAAACACTTCTCTCTCTCTCACCCCCCCCCCCTCTCTCTTTCAGAAGCATAGTTTCCGAAAAGGCATCAGCGAAGAACTGGCTAAAATATTTTCTGAGGATTCTGATAATGAATCATTCTGCGGGTTTTCAGAGTGCGAGATCCAAGACGTCCTAGTGAGTTGCAGGTTTTTAGCCATGAACGTTGTGATCCTCTGCTGAACTGACATGGGAAATGGTTATGGGGGGAGGGGAGGAAAGCTTCGCACTGAGACACAACCTGACCTAAAGGGATTAGATAACGAGAGATGGGGAATCTCTGCGAAATCCGCGTGGGAAGCGCTATGAGATTGCTCATTATCTTTACATGATTCCAACTGTGTACTGTTTACAGATAGTTTTTACAATTCAAGGGGATTTTAGTACAGGGATAAGCGCAACAGACTGGAAATTAAACATTAGGGGGGATGGAATTCTCTGTGTGGATAACGGGGGGGGGGGGAGAGGAGGGGTTCTTTACTGTACATGGAAAGTGGAATAAATGCTTAGAAGCAGTTCCATTAAAAAAAACACCCTGGATTGTTTTATGGCAATTTCACCATGCAGTCCGTGGCTGTTATTACTCTTTAATTGTAGAACTCTTAAAGCTGAACCTATATATAATTAATTGCCTTTAAGCAGTCCCATTTGAAATGAGATCTTTTATATCTGTGTTTTTTTTTTTTTATGGATTTGCCTTGATTACCAAAGCAAAATGAGGAGATGGGGGGGGGGAACAATTGCCCAAAGCAACTGTATGCTGTGCTGTTAATACCGGGAAACTTTGCCAGTGATCCTAACCTATTTTAAGCAAAAGGCAACAACACTTTTGTATTAGCGTGCCATATATTGTATGTTCTAAATCTGATCAATGGTTCATCTTCATTGTAAGGCCACGCTTATATTCCCAGCGACGTCGCGTCAAAACAAATGTATTGCATCCATCACGTGTGCCTATAGTAGGGACGGCGCAACGGCTTGGTTGCGATCGCTGGAAGTCAATTAAATTAGATTTTTTTTCCACGACTGCAGTGTGACGTCAGCGTTGCCGGGACTATAAGCGCGGCCTTACATTGAACATTCCATATAACATCCGTTTTCGGAGCACTGCTGCAGCCGTGTTATTTTCAGTGACAGAACCAGTAGACCCATGGAGGAGAATTCTATTTTTATATATTTGAAACTACAGACAAATATTCTGACTTGTGAAAACGTTTCTGTTCTAGAAAATTGAGTCAGGCTCTGAGCAAGAAAGAGCTGAGAACACGAAGATGCCACTGAGGGCTCGAACAAAAAAAACCATGTCATTAAGAGTAGCTCTAAAGTTTCCACCGAAAAGAAGCCAGAGGTTAAACCCACAGAAAGATAATCCGCAGAAACACACAAAACCAGCACATTTAGACAACGATTCAGAGGACGAGAACGGATCCAACTTCTTAGAGAAACGAGCTTTAAACATTAAAGAAAACAAAGAAATGGTAAGTAACACGGTATCTGGGTGGGTTCAGCCTTAGAGAAATTCCTAAAAATGTAATAGTTGACAGTTACTTTGTGAAGAAGAATCTATTTGCAGTCCGTCACCTGTCTGACACAGTCGGCTAAATTCCTGAACTGGCACAAGTAGGTTTGTTGGCACAGGCGCTGCTGAAGAAAACGGCGATTGTGTGCAAATGTGCTTAAGCCCGTAAATTAATTTAGCTGCATGTTTATGGGCATTACACAGTGTAAAGCAAGGTGTCTGCTGCTCTGGGGAAAGTATTAGGCCACGTCCATAGTGTAGGATTCGAAACAAACACTGGGACGTCAAAGTAGTAGTGCATAGTGTGCGTGCACTACAGGGAGAGCAGCACTGCGCAATACAAACAAGTTTGCTTTGCAGGCGCAACGCCGAGGAGGAGCGCGGAAGCTAGCACGTCCAACAATGGACGCGGCCTTACAGCCCTGATCCACAAAACGGTGCTAAGCTTCAGCACATTTTTCGTCCCATTTATATGAATGGAAGTAAAGCATGCTAAAGTTTAGCACCATATTGTAGCTCTGGGCCTAAAAGGGGAAAAGTGTAGGAACTTAAGGTAAAATTGGTGGTGCTAGGAAACCTTTTGTAGAAAGTAATACATGGGAAAAGATTAAGGGGTACCATTTTATGTTTACATAGTGACTATTTGCACACTGTCAACCTATAATTCTGTATTCTAGTTACACAATAACACTTGTGTTCTGTGGCTAAAGTATTTTCTTAAATATGGTAAATTCAAAACTTTTCATGGTGACGGCTGTTTTATGACAACACCGACCTACATATTTATTTTGTCTTGTTTATTAATGTGTTACATCTGTTGTTGTGACTACCGTCTCATTTTAAGCAGCCACATTTCCTCTAATTTAGCTTGCAAAACTCATGGCTGAGCTGAAAAACATACCTGGATTCCTGTCTAATAGAAATTCATTCTCAGCTGCTACTCCGGTAAGTCACAAATTAATCAATACCTTTTTGTCTGCTTTCATACTGGATCGTACCAGAGTGCAGCTGTGGGCTTGTTGCACATCATTTTACTGCATGCTTCTGTAATAAAAAGAGTTCAATCTTTCTCCTTTAAACCCTGTGTTGGCTACAAACAGAGAATGTCACTTGTTTTTTTATTTTTTATTACTCGTAATACATTAAAGCTTTGTGGACATTCGTGATTGTGGCTGCGCTAAAGTTTTCAAGACTGTATCCATCCTATATATATTCCCAGAAATGTGTTAATATATCATTGGGGTTTCTCCAAATATTTAGGGAAATACTTCTTCTAGAAACGTGGATACTTGACATTTCTTACTTGCTGCTTTTCCATGGTGCCTGCAACGTCCTCCCCAGTCTGAACCCCTTTTTGCTTGCAGAAAGTAAACCGCACTCCTAGGAGCCCCATGTCTGGGAGACCGGCTAGGAGGAACCCTGAGAGACACTCTCGCCCTCACACCAGGTCACGGTCTCTAATTGATGGTCCACCCAGCCCATCACTAGAGGAGGAGGAGGAAGATGACCGCTACTACTTAGTGAGGAGAAGAAAGACGATGGATGAGGACCTGGAGGTGCGTTCAGAAAAAAATAATCATTCAAGGTGTAAAGTTACCAATCCTTAAACTTTTGCGTTCCATTTGCCTAAACTCGGGCTCTAAAATAGTAGTTTGTAGCAATTTTGAGATTAGGCTAAATGTCACCATTTTTTTTGGCAAATCCTTTTAGATGTTTTATCGGAATGGCGTTCTGCAGCCTGCAAACGTAGACCACATGCATGGTTTTAAATAGAAACGATGTGCTGGGAAACGTGTATGTTTTCTTTTCAGAAAGATTTTTCAAGTTGACCATGCTTGACACTTGAATACCCCCTTTTTGAGCTATGAGAAAGCAGGGGGAAAGCCTCTAGCATGTATATCAAGACTTGGTACTATCAGCACAAAATGGGTTAATACTATTATCTAATGAAAGGATATTACTGTTCTCCCCCCCCCCCCCTAAAACGTTGGAAAATGTCGAATATAAAATGTATCGAATATACAGACACCTGCGAAATTCCATTTTCTTGTGTTTCCTTCTCGACTGAAACCTATTTCCTCTGGCTTGTTTGGGGCCCGTACCTGGTGTGTGTTGGGCGGTCCATATCTGCGGTGCTGTTTTTCTGTGAGCTTGTTTAGCAAGTGTTGGGAATTTTCTCTTGCAGGAAGATGCTTATGTGGTGAGAAGGAGCCGCCCAAGTTCAATGGCTCTGCCCCATGTAGTGCGACCGGTAGAAGAGATTACAGAGCAAGAGTTGGATAACATCTGCTACAATGTCAGGGGGAAAGTCTACAACAGAGCAACTGTAAGTAATGCGACAAAATAGCCATCAAGTAAAAAGGGAGGAAATATAACGTGGTTTTTGGTATGTTAAAGGTGTAATCTCCTTCAGAAGTGTGTGGTGTGGT
>WSYH01017252.1:0-12145 GCA_036426205.1 Ascaphus truei | reverse complement strand
CGGAGCAGATTTTCCGGATTCATGGGATCCCTTCGTCCATTGTTTCTGACAGAGGTTCTCAGTTCGTATCCAATTTTTGTAGAGCTTTCACGATGAGATTGGGCATCTCTTCTTCTTTCTCTTCCGCCTATCATCCTCAGTCCAATGGACAAACAGAGAGAATCAATCAATCCCTGGAGAAGTACCTGAGATGTTTCATATCCGATTTCCATGATGATTGGGCTCAACTCCTTTCTTTCTGCCAAAAACGAGGCCACCCGGGAGTCACCCTTCTTTATAAATTATGGGTTCCACCCTCCCTGTCTTCCAATCCCCAACATCCCTTCTGGAGTACCAGCCGTAGATGAACGCATTTCTTCCCTCCAAACCGCATGGTCCAGGATTCAGTCTACCCGTCTCGACTACTACAGGCCGATCGTCGTCGTCGTTCGGCACCCAGTTACAAACCAGGGGATTTGGTATGGCTCTCCTCTAAGAATATCCACCTCAAGGTACCATCTCCTAAACTGGCACCTACGTTCCTGGGTCCCTTCCCTATTTGTAAACAAATCAATCCTGTTACATTCCGGCTCTAACTACCACCCAGTATGAAGATTCCCAATGTCTTTCATGTGTCCCTCTTAAAACCATTCATCTCCAGTCACTTCTTTCCGGATCAGACTCGTAAACCGGACCCCATTACTGTCCAAAATAACGAGGAATACGAAGTTCACTCTCTTTTGGATTCTTGCCTATCCAGGGGCCAGCTCCAGTTCTTGGTGCAGTGGAAGGGCTTTGGCCCTGAAGAGAGATCCTGGGTACCTTTAAAGGACATTCATGCCCCGGCCCTTCTTAAGTCCTTCTGGAAAAAGTTTCCAGAGAAACCGTTCATGGACCGTCCTGAGGCCGTTCCTGAAGAGGGGGGTACTGTCAGGAATCGGCGTTCTCCGTGCTCCCCACACAGAGCACTCTCTCCCCTCAGGGAGTCCCTGGACACACAAAACAATCCTGCCTTACCGACCTCCGCGGCTCCCCACAACTGCCGCCGTCGCGGGATCACTCCCCTCGGCGATTCCTCTTCTCAGCGCCGGGCACGCCCACGCCCTCCCGCGCGATACACCTGCACCATCCACTGGCTCGGTCCACGCGTGTACAGGCGTTACGGAGCACGCTCATTCTGCACACTCTTCTTTCCGTCCCCCGGACCTCAGGCTCCGCCCCCGCACACCACACGGGTTACCAACAAGACTCATCTGGCCTGTTATGCCTGCACCAATCTGCAGTGTCTCCCTGTAGCTCTTCCTGTCCCGCCTCCGTTCCTAATTGGACCTCCCTGCTTTATCTAGCTCCTCTCTGCTCTCAGTCTTTGCTCGACATAGTCTCTGTATGGAAGTACTTCTGGATTCTCTCAGTGTTTTCACAGGTTCTGACGTGGCTTGTACGACTACTCCCTCTGGCTCTCGATCTCGGCACTCCTTGGACAACGCTCACTCTGGTAACCCCTTGGACACGGCTTGGACTACGACCTATCTCCGCACTCCACTCCCTGACCTCGGCAAGGCATTCTTCACTCTATCTCTACAACCGGTACCGGCAAGTATTGTCTACCTTACTACACCTGACCTGGCAACACTTTATACCACACTCCGGACACGTTCCCTTTGCTGCGGGTGCGTGTATTACCACTTCCCCCTTCAGCTCAGGGGACGGGTCTGGTCTGCGGGCAGCACCGACGTAACAGTATTTCTGTCATTTTGGATGTAGCATTGGGCTTCTCTGTCGTCTGTTGTATACACTGGCGACACACTTTATTCGAGCTCGGCTAGTCCCACGAATTCGGGTATACCCGGGTGTATTGAGGTTTGTGACTGTTTTCTGCCCGAGTGCATTGAGGTATTTTCCAAGCAGGGATTGAAGCATTTTATTCCCGCTGGCTGCAATACTGCACAGTATATATATATATACTGCATTACAATTCATGAATTTATGCCATCTGGTAGACACGCGAAGCATTGCAGCCTATTGAATCCTAATCATTATCATTTAACAGATCAGCCGCCCGTCAACCAGGCATGAACCCAGGCTGGGAAGGCAAACGCAACGGGGCTTGTCAGAGGTGAGGAGCGGCGCATTCCAGGTATCTGCCAGGTACATACTGGGTATTTGCTCGAATAAAGTGTGTCGGTGCAGTACATATGCCACGCTCAATAGCACTCAATTTTGACACTTAAATACATACATATATTTTGTGGGGGCTCAGGGATTCCCAAAAAGTGCTTGCTGGGGTTTTGTGTTCTAATATCAGCAGCACCATTCAAGGCTAAAATAAAACTCTTGATAAAACTACAGTACTGTAACACACACCTCTATCATCCACATGCTGGAGTTGGTGCAATATCGGCCCCCTTGCTCCCAGCAATAAAAGAGGTTCATGTGGACAGCGTTGAGACTGGGGGATAATGAACTATGTAATGGTCGAATGGGTGCCTGTCCCATGGCACTTTTCTAAACGAGGGGCACCCGCTATTGCAATTACAGCATGGGTCATGGTATTGATAAACACTACTAAAATACAGTTATCTGTCAGAGGTGAACCATGTGGAACCCCAACACCCACTGAAACACCCTCCTTGTAAAGCAGTGTCCATGGAAGGTTTGCCGCTAGTTCACCGATAGTATCTTCAGTTTCACCGATGATGCTACTGCTGCCTCTGCCATCTCTGCTCTTCTGTTACAGTACCTTCCATTTTTGCATTTCGGTATTCGGACACAACCACAAGAACTGCATGGAATGCAAATATGTGTGTCAAAGCAGACTGAACATTTGTTGGAGCATACGTGTCATCGCATATTTTAACGTTTTTCTTTTTTACTTACTTTATCAGTACTGTATATAACTAAAGACACTCCAAATAAACCCCAAAACATTCATGAAGCCTATTGTGTTTGTTTATGGGATTGTTGAACAACTCTAGTGTTTGTCAATAATTCCTCTGCATTGATTACAGAATTCATTTTTTTTTAATGGCACAGCAAGTAAGTTTGCCTAAAAATGAGGTGCACACAAAGGAAGTATTATGTGTAAAGTGTGTATAATGTGCATTATAACCTCACATGGGGTTTCCAGAGCTGATATTAATGCGTGTCAGCTCCGGAGACCCCTGGCTTCAATCCGATGTAGTAAGAATACATTTTTTTCTTCATATGTACATCGAGAATCCAATCTCGCCATCCTTCAGGTGGCGAGATGGGAATATGTGAGTTGCAGCCTCTATCTGTCCTCAAGTCACCGTGACTCAGCTTGGAGGAAGCACAGTACCTCAAATATTGGGACAGAGAAGTTTGCTACCTATTCCGTGAAAGTTTCACACTGATCTTCCATCCATGCTTGGGACGTACCTAGGTTGAGTATGCCTAATGGGTGTTTAATTTCCACCCTAAGGGATCTTCCACCTTCCATCCTTCCGGCTTTGAGCAATAACACAGATGGGGTGTGCAGGAGTAGACTACGTTTTTAATCCCAAGTAAACTTTATTACTGTGATGGTGAAGGGGTAACCAGGCTCACTAATAAAGGTCAAGCCCACTTGGTTGCCCCTGAGTCACGATGTGGGGTCCTAGAGTGTCAGCTCTTGGACTTGGCTGTCATGTATGTACTGCTATGCATTGTATGAAAATATGCGACAATAAAGAATTTTTGTGTTTATGCCTTTCCAGGAGTGCCAGCAAGCAGAGATTACTATGCTATGAGTTTCAGGGTGGGTTTTGCAGAGAAAGTCTTTTCAGATTGTGGCTATGTAGCGGGGTTCCAGAGTTCATGGATACCCCAACAAGGTAGCCGGGAATCCAGTCAGATTCTCAGATACCTTGAAGCACAATGATCTGGTCAAAATCCTACCCTGAAAACGTTCTTGCAGCTCACCGGCAGGAGTCCCTGCTTCAGCACAGACCAGAAAGGTAAAAAGGGGCATAGGGATTTGTGTATCCCGGGTATAGTCAGGGGTCCCTGGTTTAGGGGGAGTCCCTCACGCTATATGCCCCAACTTCCAGGCCCGGTATAGGGGTTCACGGTGTCTCCAACCATGTATAAGGTTGCGGGAGTAAAATTATTTCTAAGTCCAGCTTCAGTACAATTGAAACAACCCTGAAAATGAACCTTAGCATTATTTGAAGCAACTTTTTATTAAAACTTCTTGTACGAAGACAGAGAAAAAAAAACTGGGGCGATTCCCAAACTAAAATATTATTATGTGTAATAGGTATAACACAACGTGATACAGCCAGAATAAAGAGTATGATACTGGCCCGAGAAGTGTGTCGCAGCTCAACCCGTTGTAGAATCTCCCACGATCCTTAGGTTAAAAATAGAAAGAATGGGGAAGCGTGAAACATGGGAAATAAATGCACATATACAGTTGTCAGTGATGATCCTGTATTAGAAATTCCTGAACACATATATGGTATAGTTTGTGCATAAATCAAGACAATAGTGAAGAATTTGGGGTGAGATAGATACTACAAAATACAGGAGACTTACACGGCCAAGTGTAAGTCCGTGCTCCTAAAGGTATCTTTACCAATCTTCTCCAAATATTTCTCCCAAAGGCTGTGCAAACTAGGTGCTCCACATCAATTACGACTAGTGCAGCGGTAGTGATAGTATAAAGAAGGAGTGTGATTGCAATATAAATATAAGATAATGACTCACACGGCCGTGTGTGAGTCACAGCCCCAACCGGTATCTTTGCCTGAAGTGTATGCTCCCTGGATACTTCACCGTGTTCACTTGCTCTTGTAGTCAGGCAGGTATTGGGATCCTGTATATACCGCAAGCAACCAGAGAAATGTGTATTAGAATAACATTTAATCGGTTACTAAAAGAAAGACAATAAATCACTCACATTGTGGGTAAAAAACAGACGGTGTGACTGTTCCGGTCACCTTGTTGCAGTGGGCTCCGCTGTTCAGCAATAGTTTTTCATTTGAAGTGGAACAAGTTAAAAAAAATAAGGAGGGGAGGTTTCTCATCTTGGTGGGTATGCTACAGGGACAATATTTGACTTTGGCTAATGAATATGCCCCCTGTGAACACAATCCCAAATTCTTCAGATCCCTCTTCAATACGCAAGACAGGATTGTTCGAGGGTTCATAATATTAGGCTGGGACTTTAACCTGGTAATGGACCCTGAGTTGGATAGCTCGGCTCAACTTAAAAAAATAAAGAGGAAAATTGTGGATAAATTCCGTTGCAGTCTCAGAGAGAGCCAGCGGATATTTGGAGGGAACTCCACCCGAGAGACAAGGGCTTCACTTTCTATTCTCACCCACATGATAGTTATAGCAGAATAGACTACTTCTTTGTTTGAAACAGACTGGTTCCAAAGATATCCAAAACTCGGATCCATGATATTTAAATATTTCATAGTCAGATCATGCACCGGTAGAACTAAGGTGCTCACAAATTAATCTAGACAGACCAGGAGCAAACTGGAAGTTGAATGAGTCGATTATTAAAGTCCCAGAGATATCCCAGAATCTCAAGGTGGAAATAGAACAATTTTTTAGAATCAACTCTGAAAGCGTAGATTCGCGTCTAACACTTTGGGAAGCCCATAAGGCAACACTGAGGGGTACGATCATTAATATAGCGGCAGGACGTAAAAAACAAAAAGAGGCTAAGGTGACTAAGCTAAGGGCCAAATTGCAAGAACTTTCGGACATGCATAGACAAAATAAAAGAGCAGAGATCCTTAAAGAATTAAAGGATGTAAGGATAGAGCTAAATCTGCTACTCACCTCCCAGGCAGAGCAATCTATGAGTTGGTCAAAGAGGAAATTTTTTGAAAAGCTAACAAACCAGATATTATGCTGGTCCACAAAATTAGAAACAGAATGCCAAATTACAATATAAATACAGTTCGCAGAAAGGATGGAGTTCTTACCTCCAACCCGAAGCTAATTGTAAAAGAATTCAAAAATTATTATGAGGATCTATATAATGGGAAGAAAGTCTCCCATGGAGTTAAAATGGAGGCGGCCATAAGAGAGTTCTTAAGAGATTCAGATCTGCCAAAGTTGAGCAGGGACGAGAGAGAGCAATTACAGAGAGAGTTTATGATTGAAGAGGTGCTAGAAGTGATTAAGCTGAAGCCCTCTAAGGCCCCAGGCCCTGATGGATTTTCCAATTTATACTATTAAAAATTTGAAAATTATTAGCCCCCATTTGCTGAGGATGTTCAATGCAATGCTGGCAGGAGCTTCATTTCCGTACCGAAAGCTCTAGGCTTCTATATCCTTGATACTCAAGGAGGGTAAGGACCCGACAAACTGTACAAGCTACAGGCCAATCTCATTAATAAATACGGACATAAAAATGTACTCTAAATTATTAGCTAACAGATTGGGTCATATATAACAGGCAAGCGGCGGACAACACCAGGCGCATAATCAATTTGATTGAATTGGCTAACAAGAAAAAGATTCCTACTATGGTGTTGAGTTTAGATGCCGAAATAGCCTTTGATATAATAGCCTGGGCTTATCTTGAGCTACGTTGAGGGCACTCAGGTTCGGGGGTAGAATTGTAAAAGCAATCACAGCTCTGTATTCCACACCAACAGCAAAGGTCCTACATCAGGGCTTCACATCTGAACTTTTTCCAATCAAGAGTAGCACGAGGCAGGGATGTCCACTCTCGCCACTGCTGTTCACATTCTGTATGGAACCATTGCCAGCTCAGATGGAACCCAGACATATCGGGTATACAAATTATTGATCAGACGCATAAGATAGCTCTCTTTGCAGATGATATCATGCTCATGCTGTCAAGGCCTCTCACATCACTGCCCAACCTTTTCAGCCTCTTAGGTAGGTTTAACAGAATCTCTGGTTTTAAAATCAACCAATCCAAGTCGGAGGCCCTGAATGTGAATCTTCCTAAAGAAGTGGAGAAATTGATCTCCTTAAATTTTAACTTTAGCTGGCAACCCAAAGCGATCACATATCTGGGTGTTCACATAACGAATAGCTACAAGTCTTTGTATGGTGCGTACTACCCCAAATTACTACAAAAATTAAAAGGAGATCTGGGGCGCTGGACATTCTACAGTATATCTTGGCTGGGAAGAATATACTGTGTTAAAATGAATCTTCTACCTCACCTCCTTTATTTATTCCAAACCCTGCCGGTGCCGGTAGTTTTGAGGGATATTCGATCCATGCAGACGCTAATCTCCAAATTCATATGGAAAGGCAAAACTCTGAGAGTAAGAAACAAGTTTCTTATGAGGTCGCCTACAAGAGGAGGGCTAGCGGTACCTTGTTTGTCATCATACTTTAAGGCGGCGCAATTATGCCAAATTTAGCAGTGGCACACAGAACCCATGGCCAAAATATGGGTAGCGCTCGAGAGTGAAATGTGCGCACCACTAGATATACAAACTTTGATTTGGTACCCTAAAAGGATGCTAAAATCCATGCGTGAGCCACTTTCCTCGATGACTAATTTGTTGGCTGTTTGGGAGGATGCAAAAGTTAGATGCTCCCTAACCTCGGAAAACTCATTGACGTCCCCATTAATCAATAATTCTGACTTTTCTCTGGGCCTGATTAGAGGGGATTTCAAAATTTGGGCACAAAAAGGGTATAGCAAACTTAAGGATCTGGAGGGTAGGAATGGAATAAAATCTTTTGAATAAATCAAATCGGACAAAGACATCCCCAATTCAGAATTTTTTAGATACCTCCAGATCAGGGCATATTATAATAAAATCTCACCGCGTCCACCATTTACAAATGTTGAGAAAATCTGTATTTTAGAGACAGATACAAGGGGACTAACCTCTCGAATGTACGGGGAAGTGGCCTGTTCTGGTGACAAGTCCTCGCAGAATCCCCTATATATAACTAGGTGGGAGGCGGACCTGGGGGAGGAGATAGAGGACGAGGAATGGGACAAAATATACATAGCAACGGAAAAAAGCTCAATCTGCACAACATTAAAGGAGAACGCAAATAAAGTCCTAACGAGGTGGTATTACACCCCACTGAAGTTATTGTAATGCCTGTATGCCCGCAGACCTGGCCAGTCCCCAGTACTGAGGTGGGTAAGGGTATAACATGCACCCACAACAGTGAGGGCGTGCCCGGAGTGTGGTAATAGCGTTGCCGGGCCTGGTGAGTAAGGGTTAATGTAATACTTGCTGAGTCCGAGGTGTCAGAGGTCGGAGGGTAATGTCCAAGTGCCAGAGTTCAGGGATTGGAGAGAGCAGCATAGTGATGTCCGAAAGCCAGGGTTCAAGAGCAGGAGAAGGCAGCGTAGGCAAGTCCAAAGCAGAGTTCAAGATCAAGCCAAAGGAATCCAAACAGGGTCAGGGACAGGAACCAGGGCTGAAACAGACAAGGGAGCTGGGCATAGACACTGCACACACAGGAGCTACAGGAAAGCTATGCAGAGCAAGGATTGAGAGGACAGAGTGGGGTTATATGGGAAGGAGGACCAATAGGGATGAAGGGAGGAGCATAGGTTTGAGTGGGTACTTGCAGGGATAGGTCAGTGAGAGCGGGGGAGGAAACAGGGAGGTAATCAAGAGTTATAGCCTGCAACTGACGGGGGGCGGAGCCAGAGCGTGGGGGCGGCAAGTTAGTAGAGTGGGTGCGCGCGCCTTCCGTTACCCTGTTATGCACGTGCACCACGCGTGCACCAGAGCGTGGGGGAAGACCAGCGGGGGAGGTGTACGGGACAGGAGACAGAAGGGAAGGAGGAACGGAGGAACCAGGTAGGGAACGAACAGGGGTGACAGAGACACGCCGAGAAGTGTGTGACCTGCGATAGGGAACCCGCCATCGTGAACGCGCGTGCTTGGTGAGGGGACCATGCGAGTGTGCAGAGTGTGAGCCAGGGCATGTGGACCATGCCGTGAACGAACGGCTCAGGGGGGGGAGGTAGAGATTAGGGACGTAGGGGAGCAGAGGAACTAGGCACTGTGGAACCTGGTGTGACGGGGACACGCTGGGAACAGCGAGTCCCCCTATCCGTTACAGTTATCTAAATTTGTCCCAGGTTACTCCCCATTGGGCCCTAAACATTGTGGAGAGCAAGTGGACTTGTTGCACATGCTGTGGTCTTGCCCTCTTCTTCAACCCGTATGGGAACAAATTAATGATTGGCTACGGAGGATTTTGAGCATCGACATTCCATTGGACCCTTGGCTGTTCTTGTTGAACAGACCAACACAGGGAATTCCCAGATCTACCCTTAAATTAATCACCCACTTTGCAACGGCAACAAGGTGTGAGATTGCAGCACTGTGGAAACAGAGTGAGATTCCGACAATTGCCAAGATTAGAAACAGAATTTAGTTTGTGTGCCAGATGGAGAAGCTTACGAGTCTAGTTAATGACACTGGCAATACATTCCAAAAGGTCTGGTTGCCCTGCCTGGCAAAGACAGACATCCCAGGGGTGAATATCACCACAGTGTTGCTTTGATAGTTCTAGATGTGTTTTCCTTTGAATAGTGATAGGAAATCACATGAAAAAGATAGTCTTTGGGACCGCACGGGAGTAACGCAAAATAGAGCCCCAAAAAAGAAGAGACAGGAATTCCAGAGGCTCAAGGATCTGACAATCCAGACACTTCCCTTCCCCCTCCCCCCTCCCTTCCCCATCTTTCCCCCTGTGGCGGTGACGGGTTAACCAGGCCAATAATAAAGGTATTATGCCCGGCTGGTTAACCCCAAACCTTGTTGGGACAAAAGGGGTAAAATTGTATGGTCACCATAATGCTATGTTTTCCCCTACACTACCTTTGTTGTCTCCATTTTGCAGCTCAGAAGCTAGCTGCAGTACTGTGAATGTATGTAAAATGTGCCAATTGTATTTGCAACACAAGGGGGAGCTGCTAGCGGTGAGCTAAGTGTAAATTGAATAAGTGTGCCTGCGGTCTGCTAGAACTTTTAAGTTCTGAAGTACTTCCTAAACCTCAGCCACTTCAGAGAAAGCCTTAACCACAAATTTAAGTGCATACGTGGTCTGCGGTCTAGCTGAAGTGCTCAGAATGAAACAATGTATCCTGCGGTCTCATTATCAAATTGACCTTAATTGATGGAATCCGTCTGCGGTTACCGAGCCCGACGAGCAGCGTTACATTGTATGCCAAGTGGAAACCGGCAGACCACATCACAGAGCTATTCAATTAAGTCCCTAACTCCGGCTAGGAGAGAGCTAGCACTCTAATTTTTGGAGTGCAGCTGGTTTAAAGTATACCATGCACATACATATGTTTCTTACATCTCTCACACACACAGAAGGTATATATAAAAATAAACTGTGTCAATTCATTTTAAAATGTAAAAGCAGGAACCCTTTCTTGCCGGCCGGCAATGAATCCATTAACATGTTAATATGTTATGGATGAATGAGCTGAGGGATTTTTCATCTCCGAACTTCAAAGGGCACCCTGCTAAGTTGGCGCCCCTGTGTCTATAGAGGTCCGGAGTTGAAAAGCTTCAGAGACCCTAGGTGTTAGGGTGGCCGGGATATTGCTGAGTATCAGATACCAGTGCGAAGTATGGGCACTTCCCACTTGGTAGCAAACCCCAGACTTGCTGTCGCCAGGTAGAGTTTTGGGCCCGGTATGCTAAGCAGCTTAGCTGTTACCTTGATGCGTGCTCTTAGCAGGCCGGGAAGCAACTTCTTCCCTTTTTGCAAGCTACTGGCAAGTCTGGGATAGATGGGAGAAGTTGTTCCCATGGGAGGATTGGCTGTGCATGTTAGGGATAGGGCTCTTAACCCTATAAAAATGCCTGCAGCCCAGTCCTAGTCAGATTCACCTGATTCATCAAAGAAACGTCCAAGTTCCAGCGTCAGCAGTTCCGGAGTGTGAGGGGTAACTACATCGTAATAAAGATTTGCACCCATCTTCCAGAATTTGTTTGAGCTGGGGATTCACGAACGAATCCAGTACGGAGATATAGGGGTGGCAAGTTGCGCCCCTATCCCAAGATTGTCGCACGGCTCCAAATAGCGCACCCACTTGCATTCGTGCAGGGGTATACAGAGACTTTGTTGATAAGTCATTCGTTCACGGACATTTGGTTTTGTTTCCCCATCCCAGTAAGTGTTTTATTAAGTGTAATTGTGAAGATTGTGTGTTTGTCTTAAAAGGAAATAAATTACAATTTATTTTTCCTGCCTTGTTGTGCTCAATCCAGAATCCCGGTATTAATGTGTTGGTAAGACCTGGTCTACCGTGACCCCCCCCCCCCATCCTTCCCTTTGTTATAACGTTTTAAGTTTTACTTGATGCGTTGGTATTGACTTAAGAAAAGGAAAAATAACTATGGACTATTGCAGCGGTGCGCAAACTGTGGGGCGCGCCCCCTTGGGGGGCCACAAGATTATGTAGGGGAGGTGCGGGCTGCTTGCAGGGAAACCTGGGGGCGGGCAGAGCAGTGCACGGGCGGCCAGAAGCTCCATGCTGCTGCTTCTATATGTCTGTGTCTTGCAGAGGGGGCGGGGCTTCTCTCTGCACACAGACAAGCCCTCCTTCTCTTCCTGTCTGCTTCCCGCACCAGTTTTCAGCAGCATGGGGGGTTGGGGGATTGGAGCATGTCGCTCCCCCAGGTGAAAGTGTGTGTGTGTGTGTGTGTGTGTGTGTGTGTGTGGGGGGCGCAGGCGGCGTGCGACAAAAATTGGGTGCGCGTGCCGGCAGACGCTGTGCGCGGGAGGACGCATAAGCTGTGCGCAAGGGGCGGCCAAGAAAATGTGCACGGGCGGGCAGCCGAAGATGTGTGCGGGTGGCTGAACAGGATAGTGCAGGTGGCGGCAACGTGATGGTGTGTGTGTGCATGCGCAGGGGCTTCGGAGGTACGGGGAGGAGCACGCCCGAGCACGCTGAAGTCAAACGCCCCTCCTTCGGTGTCTGCCCTGCAATAGCGCTGTGTTCCTGCTATCCTCCGCTTGCAAGCTGCTTCGTTGCGATCCTCTGCAAGTGAAAGGGTAGGCTGCCACTATATCAATCATACTATGAATGTACAGAAATAATAAAAAAGGAAGTGAAAACACAACATTGAAAACGGAAAAAAAATAATAATACTGTAGGTAGGAGTGTGGATGACACTGGGGATAGCAAGACAAAGAGCAGGGAGGGGAAGGAAGAAAAAAA
>WSYH01017251.1:0-12145 GCA_036426205.1 Ascaphus truei | reverse complement strand
GGTTAAATCCACACGCCCTGGGCGTGTAAATGTATATAATTGTCGAACACTGTATATATATTTATATATATATATACACTGTATCAGAAGGGGAAAAAATTTGTATCAAGCCATCTATGAAGTTCTTCCTCAGTTAACAAGTTGTTTGCTTATAGAGGTTGCGCCATCCTACTGCAACAATACTATTGTAATTGATTGTTCCTGGTAAATGCAGATAAAGTGCTGGGGCACGAAACATGAAGGAGGTTTTCACTTCTGTTTTTGCATATGGACGAATAAATGATTCATTTTTAATCCAATTTTGGACCCACTCTCTTTGGCTGTGCGTTACACTCTCCCTGGATTCGTATTTGGATATTTCAACAGTGACAGCATGCCTAAAAATGGACACAGGAAGGGGGTATTCCTAACATGTGAGTAACAGCTTATATATCATTGTTTGCCTGGTTCAGCCAGATCCAGGGATCATCCCAATGAGGTGTGGAGTGGTGGGTGTATTCCCTTTACTCTGCCACTTTAGGGATTATTGGTCCCCATGAAGATTGCAGACCACTGAAGAACTTTATTCATTATATACACAAAAATAATAAACCCTGTACCAGTGCTGTGGATTTGATTATTACCAGTTGTATGTGGTGGATCCGGCACTAGAGTGTTTGTATCACTGAACATTCTCCTCCTATCAGTCTCCTGCTATCCGGTGATTGAAGTCTGTCTATCTGTTCCAGTGCTTTGTCTGAACCTGTGCCTTGACCCTTGCTTGTACCCGGACCCATCTCTTCTCTAATCCTGAACTTCAGTTTGTCTTTGGATTCCTGCTCTCTCCTCTCCCTGACCTCGGCTTATGGATATCGACCATTCTTCTCTCTCCAACCCCAGACCACGGCAAGTACCACAACATACCCGAACTCTCCTACCCTGACTGGCTTCACTACTCTGACTATGCACTCCGGACCCGGCCCCATGGTTGTAGGGCGGTATGGTTTTAGAGCGGTGGTTATATACATCCACACCTCAGCCCCATGGTCTAGTCTTTTTTGTGGTGAGTGCAGCGTGACACCCTTCTCCCAAATCAGCTTCCCGGCGTCCATGTGCACATGTGCACGCTCTCCCTGGTCTGCGTTTCTCACTCGCATCTGGGATCACTGTTGTCATGATCCCAGAAGAAGTAGACACACAGATGAAACGCGCTGGGCTTTTGGGGCTTCTGAGGCCACCATACCAAATCTGTACCAACTCCGTGAAGAATCAAACTGGCTGATGTGGCTGATGTGGCTGATGCGGCTGACGTGTGAAGCAAGCAAAGTGATCCCAGACTCGAGTGAGAGACGCGGATCAGGGAGAGTGTGCACTTGTGCACTCGCATGCCGGGAAGCCGATTCGGGAGAAGGTTTGGAGTATGCCCAGAGTCACTCTGTTTTTTACCAGTTGGGAAAGTGTGAGTTGTCCCTTTCCCCTCTGTGTTGTTTGTTGTACAAAGTAAAATGTTAATGCACCATATTGCATGCATTTGTGTTTAATTCTCCATATGAGGTCTACAAGGAGAATCCCCACAGAGTATTGTGTTCTATGGAGCTACAGTATATGTGATATCAGTGTTTATTTATATTCACTGGGTTATTTTGTACATTTTACTGCACTGTTTATTCCTTTTGCACCATGAACACGATTGTTTAACTGAGTGGAATTGCGGTTTGGGATACCATAGGTGTTTAGGCAGCATTTGATTTTTCCACGATATCTTATATTTGTTGCACCTTATTTTTTGTTTCTCTATAAAGAGATTGCAGTGGATTGAAGAGATTCTCAATGCACTGTTGGGAAGCCAGTGGTTCAGCGTGCTGGACCTGAGGTCTGGGTACTACCAGGTACCTACAGTATGAGTACTGAAGATCAAGAGAATACGGCATTTGTCTGTCCCCTCAGATTCTATCAATTTACCCACATGCCCCAAGACATTTGTGGTGCTCCGGCGACATTCCAACGGTTGATGGAGAAGACCTTTGGAGATATGAATCCCCGGGAATGCCTCATCTACCTGGATGATATCATCGTCTTCAGTGTCACGGTTGTGCTCTCCACAAACTAGGGTCGGACCACGTGGCTGAGGTGGGGTTGTATAAGCACCAAACTTAGACCACGCAGGCTGATCCGGATTGTGCAGTTCGTAGTCGTACATAGCAGGGTCGGGACTGGAGAGAGCAGCGTAGTCAGTGGACGCGCCAGGGTCAGGATTAGAGACATCATGGTAAACGTAGTCCAAGCAGGGAGTCGGCAACAGGAGATCAAGCAGGTCTTCCTGCTTCAGCAAAATTGCTGCAGGTCGGGAACAGGGTTTGCGCGAGTGGTGTCTACGGCCCATGCCGCAACTCTAAGGAAGGGGAAAGCTGACCGGAGTTGGCACACTGCCAGGCAGCACTGGTAAACCAATGCTTCAGTGCAGGAGTCCAGAATGAGCCTGTGTGGGGAGAGAGAGCAGCAGGCCTCAGGACTCAGAGACAGACCTCTGCTATGGAAAGGGCAGCAGGTCTCAGGAAACAGAAAGCTGAAGTTACGCTGGAGATCCACCGCTTCAGCACAGGAACAGGACATGGCCTCTGCAATGGAGAGAGAGCAGCAGGCTCCAGGAACCAGAGACATGCCTCTGCTATGGGAAGGGCAGCAGGCCTCAGGAAACAGGAAGCTGAAGTTACGCAGGAGATCCACCGCTTCAGCACAGGAACCAGGAACATAGGCTAGGAACAAAGGACATGAAACAGCAACAAGGTGGCCAAGACAGGTGGCTGTGGCAAACACAGAACATCCAAGAAGGATTATGTCAGCAGAAAAGCATTGTGGGAAAGCTGTATTTAAAGGTCAGCGAACCTATAGCAAAAAGGGGCATGTGATAGCATTGCTCTAATGACTGAACCTGAGCTGGGGCTGCAGTAATAGCTTGCACAGCTGCAGATTATATCATGGGGAGTGTTCCAGGACTGCACAGGTCTGTAAGGCAAGGTAAGCAGTAAACCGAGGTGTGGATTCCTTACAGTACCCCCCCCCCCTTCAAGTGAGACCTCCGGCAAATACGACCACTCAGAGAGTTGGGGGACCTGGAATTGTTCCTGAACTGTCTAAGATTGGGGGTAGAATCGTGGTCCAGAGATTCGTGGGCACTCTTTTGCATACCCCCACCCCCCGGTGAGAACTGCGGCCAGACAGGACCGTCCATGGGTTTCGGGGACACTGAGTTGTTCCTAAAGTGCTTTAGGCGGGAAGGGAGTCTGTAAACGAGCAGTTCTTTGACGAGTACTGTTCTAGGAAATGAGAGTGGTGGTAGAGAAGCCACTGGTAAGTGGCTTGCCAGGCAAAATGGCTTGGAAATCCAAGGCTGTGAGGAACCAGGGGGTTCCGGAGCAGAAACGTCAGAAGGACCCCCGCTGGGAGCCCAGTCCTTAGTAAAGGTATCAGGGTTCAGGACAAGCGGCACCGATAGTTGATCAAGTATACCAGGGCGACTCTCCGGACAGACAAAGTCTTCGCTGACATCTGCATGTAGGAATTTGAGAGGAGCTTCTCCTCCAGAGGTTTTCCAGGTAGTGGTATGCAAGGGTATAGGGTGGGTGGGGGTATTGCCAGGTATGGGTATGGAAGATGACAAGGCAAGCAGTAAACCAGGCTTAGAGACCAAAATCTTTGGGTACGTGCTGAGTATTTCCAAGACAGAGGAAATAACAGGAACAACAGAAGGTTCCGAGAGGAATAACCATGGGTTCGCAGGGGCAGAGAAGCAATCAGCAGTGGAGCTCCCAAATACTGTAGAAACCTCAGAGAGAGATAATATTGTCTGGGGAGTAGGAATAGGCACTGGGGCTTTAATATCTGGACCTTGAGAATCAGACAAAGCAGGGGCAGCGAGCAGAGGAATAGAATCCGGAGCAGGAGCCTGAGTATCTATAACAGGAACATCTAGGACTGCAGGGACACTGGTAGGAGAAGAACTAGCGTCAGGAGCTGGTGCCTGGGAATCAGTGACGGGTAGTGTGGGAGTAATGATGGGAGTTAGAGAGACAATAAGTGGTAAATTTGAACTGGGAAACTCTTAATGGCAGAAACCTTAGAAGGAAAAATAGTCTTATCCAAAACTGCAGGGACCCTAACAGGGGTACTAGTCATGACAAGACCAGAAGTAAGAATGTTTACTAGTGTGAAAATTCTGATAGCGGAACTGCTTGTCAGTGATGTGGGTGTCTGGGTTGCACTAGTGAGAAAATCAGATACAGTGTTATGTGACTTAGAAGCAATCAGGGAAGTTCTAGGTTTGCTGGACATGTGTGAGAAGGTACCCTTAAAAACAGGAGTTTTAATTTCAACCCCAAGTAAACCAACGGATGATGGAGTACATTTAGATGCAGTGCTAAGGAACTGAGGTTTAGCAAGGGAAGGATAACAAAATAGCTCAGATTTAAACACCAGAGTTTGTTATGTAGGCAGGGTGGTCTCTGACTGTACTAAGGGGTTAACGACAGATACGCTTATCTCTGGAGGGGTTGCTTGGACAGAGGCATCAGGGGAACAAAAAGCAAGGATGGCCTTTAAGGGTAGAAATTCTTAATCTGAAGGAAGAATTTTACCTCTCTGAGTAGCGGGACCGACAAAGCAAATTTCAGCGAGGGAGGAAACTGTGTACAGGCTTTTGGCTAGCACATAAGAAAAGGCATCACTTTTGAGTGGGAGCAGTGTGTTAGCACAAATTCCTGAGAACTCAACCACTTGAGCGTCAGGAGGGGCATAAAGACCACTGTTCGCTTTTAACCCTAGGGTTAGAGAAGAGGAAAACACAGAGAGCACAAGGGGGGCAACCACAAGTGTGCTGGTCTCAGAAGTGGGTCCTTGGGAAGAAGTGTCTGGGATGCTAGAAACAACTACAGATTCCATTACAAAGGGACTATGCGCTCTAGCAGGTTTAGGGAAAAAGCTGGTTCCTGAATACATTTAACTGAAATCAGTATTTTAGGAGACGTTTCAGGGAACACGACAGGGGAAACTTGAGCTGAAGCAGGGGGATTATAGTAAAGAATATCTAAGGACTCCACAACCTTAAGGGAGACATTCAAAGCAAACTCTGCTGTCAGACTTGGGGTTTCATTCTCAGACGCTAGAAAGGATGAATTAGCCTGAAGGTGGCAAGGATATACAGTGGTAAATGCAGATGGCACCTGAGAGACAAAAAGAGGGAGATTTGCCTCTGCAATTGGGGACAAGGAGTTCCTCCTCAGGAGTTAAGGGCGTGACCTTGGCTGGCGAACAACAGGGAAATATCAAAGGAGACTCATAGGGCTGCCCTGCTGGGATTAATACAGGAATGACCTTGGGAACAAAACTTAGGGATTCTAAGTCAGAAATTGAGGGTAGAAGGGTTTCATTCTCAGACACTAAAACCATAGTTTCGGCTTGGGAAATACACGTATACTCTATAGGAACCTCACAGGGCTGATTGGCAGGGGTTAACGTAGACATATCCTTGGGGTCAAAGTAACAGTAGTAGCAATCAGGGCAAGAGACCGTGGCAATTTCTACCTTAGGGGGCAGTGATAGTGGGACAGTTTGGTTATTTCCTGGAGAGGGAGGTACCCCCACAGGTTTAGCAACAGGACTGGCAGTACAGGGGGACTGCCAAGCGGCAGCGTAGCCGGCGAGGAGGGGGTCCTGTTCTTTTATGCAAATGTCCAATTTTAGGGAAAGTACACGGAGCGTGTCTTGAGCGTGAGACAACATGAAGAGGGCATCCTGTTGTACTACGTGAATGTCCAGTGATAAGGCCAGGGCATAAAGTGCGTCTTGGATGCCAGCCAGTTTCACAGGGTTCACGTTATCCCAGGTTAAAGGGGAACCAGGGGAGCAAACACAAGCGACCAGAGACTGTTTTAAGTCCTTGAGGCAGTAAGCCTTACTAATGAGATCATTACGACATTGTCTTTGCAAAGGGGTTAAACCTTCATACATAATCTGATCTTCAATCAGAGGTAGTATTTCGCACAGATACTGGTTTTCAAACTGGGACTGGTCTGCAGGCCGGGACAGGATTTCAGATAGAAACATACCAAGCCTCACCACAGGGTGGTCCGAGTTTGTGGGGCCGAGCATACTGTCACGGTTGTGCTCGCCACAAACCAGGGTCAGACCACGTGGCTGAGGTGGGGATGTATAAGCACCGACCTTAACCCGCGCAGGCTGATCTGGATTGCGCAGTTCATAGTCGTACATAGCAGGGTCGGGACTGGAGAGAGCAGCGTAGTCAGTGGACGTGCCAGGGTCAGGATTGGACCTCTTCATGTAAGGATACTCTAGCAATGCTAAGGTTCTCAACAATCTTGACAAACAGTCCTCTACCTGTTGATGTACATCTTGACGTCCGCTAAACAGGACACTATGGGACACGGTGGTTGGTGGCTGTCTAACTAACAATTTACTTTGAAGTATAAGCCAGGCCCTTTGAACATCGGAGCCGATGCTCTGTCCAGGTGACCTGGGCTGAGTACACCACTGGACGACAGCCTCTGGGAAGAAATCCCTGTTCCTGGGATTCAGGCCATGTGCTCGACATCCGCAATAGTGGAGGACAAAGTGACACTCTCAGAGATGAGGGTTGCTGACTCGCTGGGATGCCATTCCAAGGCACTCCCTGCTGCCTATTGCCAACCAGAAGGCATGAATATCACTCAAAATACCATCGTCCTCTGGAAATAATTAGTGCTGTACCAGATTCGAGATCCAGTGGCTGGAGCTATAGGCCAGGCCATTCAGCAAGACAAACCATCATTGGTGAAACGTGCTCCCACCAACACGGTCGCCGTAATAATGCGAGAATGGGACACGTTCGAGATCGATAAGGGTCAACTCTATCAGGTGGTTCCATACCATAACCATCTGGATATAAGGCAGCTGTTCTGCCAAGGAACCTACAGCATATGGACCTATGAGCTCTAAACGATAACCATGGACATCTGGGAGTGGACAAGACCTTTGGTCTAATACGATACCGGTTCTTCTGGCCTAGGATGAGTGAGTGGGTAAAACACCATTGCCGCAGATGCTAACGGTGTATACAGCAGAAGGCATTGCCTACCAGAGCCGCTCAAAAGCTCGATCCCCTAGATTTCATATGCATGTACTTCCTATGAATAGAGCCAGAATCGAGGGGCATTGGGAATGTACTCGTGATCACGGACCACTACACCCACTATGACCAAGCCTTCCCCACCAAAGACCAGAAGGCCATTACGGTGGCTAAAATGTTATGGGAATGGTACTTTGTACACTACGGGCTACAAATCGTCTGCACTATGATCAAAGGTGTGACTTTGAAAGCAAGCTCATCCAGGCCGACCGCTGGCAAGACGGAGTTTTGGAAGTAGAATCTCAGATGCCGGGCCTCCCTGTCTACCGCATACGAGACGTGGATGGCAGGTTAAAGGTCTGGCACTGAAATCATCTACTGCATATCGCGCAAGTGGGAGATAATGATCCTGAGATAGAGACTGTACCATTAGCCGGCGAGCCAGAGGGATCTGAAGAGAACTCAGAATCAGTAATAGAAACAAATGAGGATCCTATGGAAGGACCCTCTTGTAGCTGAAATAGAGATCAAGGGGCATCTCCTGAAGGAGCAATGGGTAATGGGCCCAGGCCACATGTGCCCGTATCAGTGGCTCCAACAAGCCCTCCTCTGGACCCCTGTAGTTCAAGATTAATACAATCCAGAGGCTTTACAGAGACTGTGGCAACCCCTATGAGAGAGTCAGAGCCTCAAGCTCATGTTCCCTAAGAAGAGAGATGAGAGGTGGAGGAAGAGCTGCACAGAAGCCAAAGAGTAAGGTGCCCTCCAAATCAGATGGCCTATGATTCATTTGAGGCTCTATGAGCTCTACCACTACGAGTCTCAGCAGTGGTCTCGGAGCCGGTTTGTGTCTGTCATTGCTATGCTCACCGAGTTGTGAAACCTTGTTTAAAGTGATTACACTGTGTTAAGTTATATGAAAACACTGCATTTTTATTATATAATTTGTGTGTGTTATAGTTGTGTCAATCCCAAGCGGGGATGTTGGTTTCTTCACCAGGGGGTAAAAATATCCAGGTCAACCCTGAGTCCCCATTGGCCCCACTTACCTACCAATATAGCTGCGGTGGCACACGGGTGTACCCGGTGAGTGCCGGGAGTTGCGGGCGGTTGAAGGTGCAACCAGGTCACCGGAGCACTTCAGCGGGATGCCGGTAAGGGCACCGCAATATCGGAAATTGCTGCTCAAGCACAGTGTTAGGCTTGTGCAGTGGCCTCGGAGTAGTGGCGGATATTACAAGAGTGTTGCGCAGACAAAAAAGGCAGGAATAGAGGTGGATATCTGACAACATGATCTGCAGGGAAACTACACCTCCCAGAATGCTCTGGGATTAATGGGCACATGGCTCGAAACAGCCAATAGGGCTGCCAGAATCCCCTGCTCAGAGAAAGGATACTTTTGGCACACTGCGAACTACGCCAGTCAGAAGGGGAGCAGAGACAGAGCAGGTAGTGTCTAATCAGCTGTGCTTCCCTGGACTAGGCCTAGGTTGTCCCCTTAGGCCCCAGGTAGGCCCTGAGTATCCAATCAGCTTGTGGGGGTTTCAGGGACAAGCACTTAGGTAGGGACACTGCCCTTTATATCTATATTGTCAGGGACACAGTCAAGACGCCGCTCAGTACTTGCGGCCTGTGATCTAAGTAGACCACCACTGCAAGACAGAGACTCTCTTCAGGTGGGACACTCCAACAGGAGTCTACCCCTTGCAGAGGCGGACACCATCGCTGACGACGACAACATGGGACTAGACTGATCCTATCAACAGCTGGTGGTACCCGGGTGTTGGAGCACCCAACAGATACCATCTAAGTGCACCAATGATTCACACACATTCTGTGGGTAGTGCTACTGCACACTTTGGGGTGGGTTGTGGCTCCTGTGGACACCGAGTGGTTGGGTGCCCAGGGCACCTCAGTACTTTGGTGGACACACCCCAGGGTGTGGACAAGGTTGTTGGACAGTGGGGCACTGTAGGGGTAAGGCCGTGTGAGGCCTGTGTGATATGTTTTAGTGTGTTATTAGTATATCTATGTTAGGTAAACCTGTTCTTATATACCCGTCTGTGTATTCATTGTATTGGGTCCTGTGAAGGTGTTATCCAGCGCTGCTAGGATCCCTCACAGTTGGAGGCGCTGTCACCAGAATGAATCAGGTACACCTCAGGCTCCCTGAAGCAGAGGATAAGGCCTCCTGTGAGCCTATCAGGTAACACACCACACATAGGGCTCTATGCAGTAAGCACTGAAAAAGTGCTCTCGGCAAGTGTCCCCTATCGGCATGATTTTGGCTATTTGTCCTCGCAGTATTCAGGAAGGGACGAATCCCTGGCAAATCCCTGGCAAATCACTGCGAAAGCAAAATGCCGATGAGCCAGTGATAAAACAGCCTGTCTCCAGATAACCTGGCGATACGCCGTTTCTGCCGATATGTGTTTGCAGCAGAGAGAGATCCGCCACTTTCTCTGCGCAAACATCGGCAAAATAAAAATATATCAAAACAATTTTTACTCATTGTGTACATGTCCGGTGGTCTCCGGAGCTGAACCGCATTGGTTTCTGGTCCGGGGACCCCCTGCTTCCCGAGATACAGGCCCCTTTATGAGGTGCCGGTATCCCTCTGCATTTAATGTCCCGATCACGTGACCGCGGAATGTAAACAAAGCAGAGGGATACCGGGACCCCATAAAGGGGCCTGTATCTCGGGAAGCAGGGGGTCCCCGGACCTAAAACCAAAGCGGTTCAGCTCCGGAGACCCTCTGCACATCAACACTATGAGAAAAACACACATATAAATAAACAATCATTCCTTACTTTAGCGTCTATCCGCTATGGTAATTAAGCTTCATTCATGTATTTTTAATAATATTGTGCATGAGCAGGGGGTCCCCTGAGCTTAACCGCATTGATTTGTGGCTCAGGGACCCCCTGCTTCCCAAGTTACAGGCCCCGGTATGGGGCATCGGGTGCCATTGTCGCCGCCGTCTTTATAAAGCCCACGTCGCGTCTTGGATGCTATAAAGATGGCGGCGACATTGGCCTCCGATGCCTGATACCGGGGCCTGTAACTCAGGAAGCAGGGGGTCCCTGAGCCACAAATCAATGCGGTTCAGCTCAGGGGACCCCCTGCTCCCGCACAATATTATTAAAATACATTAATGCTTCTTCATTACCATAGCGGCTATCCGCTAAGGCAATGAAAGGGTTACGGCATAATAGCATGTTTATTGGGGACAATTGCCCCCAATAAACATTGCAATAAACAAAGTACACCCCCTGTGCCCCCAATAACCCCTATACCCCCATTACATATATCACATTTTTGGGATGCACAGCAATGATACTAGAGGCTAGCGGTGGCTCTCGGGTGTTCCCCGCAGGCCTGCAGTACCAATTCTATGCCCCCCAATAAAATACAACAACACAAATACTTTACAATAAATACACCCCCCCTAAAACATACAATACAGTAATGGGCAAAATTACTATTATCCACATATGGATAATAGTGCATTTGCCCATTTTAAATACATAAAGAACAATAAATACATTAAATACATATAGTACTCACCCTTGTCAAGCTGCCACGATGAAGGCCATCCTCATCTTCATCACCGTCCATGCCCCCTCCGCTGGTGCAAAACATAAACAAGAATAAAAACAGCCAATGTAATGTCCCCTAACCCCTTAATCACCATAGCAGTTATTAACCGCTACAGTCAATAAGGGGTTAACCCACCCTCACCCACCACTCGGGAGGCCTACTTACCCTCCCCCACTACTCCCCCTCCCCGTAAGGCCTAACCACCCTCACCCAATACCCATCCAGTAGGCCTAACCACATACCCTTGGGGCCAATACCCCCTCTCCCCACCCCCCAGTACCCACAATAAAAACAATACACTGCCCCACAATAAACATCATTATATTTATTAAATTCATAACCCACCACCTGTGCCCCCCCATAAATACATTATTTATTATTTTACATACAGGGTTAATACCCTAGGCCCTGATGGGTCACCTCACAGACCTACAGTAGTCCAGCACCATTTTTCACACAGGGTCTAGAGGCCTGTTGGTGGTTCCTGCCAGGCGCCACTGGGTCACAATGGGGTCTCCACGGTAGGCCCGCGGATGTCTGGGGGGCCCCGGGTCAGACCCACAGGTGTATGAGGGGCCTCGGGTGGTTCCCACAGGGTCTGGGGACCCACGGGTGGTCCCTACGGGTTTCCTATAACAAACCAATCTCATCTTCCAATCAAAAGCATCACATGCCAATCAAAACATTGCATTTAGATTGTATACATGATGCATACAATCTATGCACCATGTACACTCTGCCAATGATTTTTAACAATTAAATATTCCAAACAAAATACCAATACATCCAAACAAGTATACTATTTAAACCAAGCAAGTCACCATAAATCAATTAGCATTAATTAATCAAATTACTAAACAATTCAAATACCATCCATATCAATAAAACAATTAACTATTTCAATCGTTAAACAGAACAAGTTACCATCAGACAAAATATAAGCACCCAAAAGAATACAATATACAAAAGCAAGCCTCACTCTGACCTAAAGTCCAGCATACAACTTCAAAAATTACATCTATTTAATTCCAAAAAACATTACACACATTTATGCATAGCAGCATAGCCAAAATCCTTTTAAACACAGCAATACAAGCATTTCCTACCAAACCATTTCTTACCCTGTATGAATATATCGATCTAGACAAACATACATACATACATTCAGTGGCAAGAAATGATCTTAAAAAAAAAATCACATGAAAAAAAACATAAAAACATGTACAATTTGAGGCGCATGCGCGACGGGAAAGGAGATGGAGGTCTGAACTGAGAGCTCCGTAACCCGCCGGCAAGAATTAAATAAATATTGATAGCAAAACTCAACTTAGCTGCAGCAAATTAGCAGCACGCAATATAGGAATACCCACAGCATACAATTCCATGGCGGCCACAAGAAAAAAGTCAAAACAGAAGGTAGATGTCCGCACTTACTTCGTGGGGGC
>WSYH01001745.1:0-108590 GCA_036426205.1 Ascaphus truei | reverse complement strand
ATATATATGTATATATATATATAATGTGTGTTGGATCACGTGGCAATTTGTAGCTGAAACTGCTTTTTAATGCATTGAACCGGTTACAATCCTCTTAAGGCATTAGGTGTTCTACAGACTCTTGTGATCCCCTTAAAGCAGCCGTCCAAGCCGCTCAGTTTACATCTTTATCTATATAATTGAAGCAGGGGGTCTGTGGAACTCAACGCCATTCATTTCAGCTTCGGGGACCCCCTGCTTCCCGAGTTACTTACCGTACCGGTAGCTGCTCCGGCTAGGCTTGCTGTGGTTCATGTAATGGCGGCATTCAAAGCTCCAACGGGCCAATAGGAAGCTGTGACGTCACCTGGTGCGGCTTCCTATTGGCATGCATGACCAGGACCATTAAACAGCACCTATATACAGGCATACCCCGCTTTAAGTACACTCACTTTAAGTACACTCGCGAGTAAGTACATGTTGCCCAATAGGCAAACGGCAGTTCACGCATGCGCCTGTCAGCACGTCCTGAACAACAATACTGTCTCCCTACCTGTACCGAAGCTGTGCGCAAGCGGGGAGACTATAGAGCATGTTACAAATGTGTTATTTACATCAGTTATGCACGTATATGACGATTGCAGTACAGTATATGCATCAATAAGTGGAAAAAAGGTACTGCTTCACTTTAAGTACTTTTTCGCTTTACATACATGCTCCGGTCCCATTGCGTATGTTAATGCGGGGTATGCCTGTACTGGCAACCCCTACGGAGGGAAGTATCTTGGAGAGCAGGTGGTCACCGGAGCTGAAACTAACGGGGTTTAGCTCCGGGGACCCCATGCTTCAATGCTATGTAAAAATCTATCCCAAAAAACGTTAGCTTGGATTGCTGCTTTAAAACGGTTTATTGTGAATGTCCTGTGTATATGTAATGCACATCTAACCATTAGCCTGCAAAACTCTCCCTTCCCTACACGTCAAATTGCAACCACGCTATATCGTAATAAACCGTGCAAGGAGAGTGTAAAGCGGAAAGGAAATTCAGAAATTCAGTCAAAATTATACACAACTGTCACAAGATCAATGGGAAGGAGGAGTAAGAAAATGTGGCAAGGCGGACAAAAATTACACGATGAGGGAACTAATGACAGGTTCTGAAATGATGTTGTTTATATACATTTTCAAGATCGCCATCAAAACTAATATAATGACTTTTACCCTTTTTACCTCAGTTACCAATAATAAAATAAAAAGTACAGTCTTGCCCTACATTACATTCAACAGTTGGTCCACATAACTTTTAAAAAAAGTGTACATTTTTAACTTTCATTCTTACATTTGGCTATTTAATTTTAACGGGAAGTTATCTTGTATGTGACTGTTTTAACCATAAAACAGAACTCTGTTCTTACTGTGCCTGGCCAAATGCACATGAGCGTTTAAAAACTCAATTTGAAAGAAGTACTATACAGGGATATACCAAATAAGTATACATGGGAAGGGTGTTGATCCAGGGATTAATCCGATTGCCAATTCTTGGAGTCAGGAAGGAATTAATTTTTCCCCTTAATGGGGTTTTTTGTTTGCCTTCCTCTGGATCAATAAGTAAGTATAGATATAGAATAAAGTATCTGTTGTCTGAATTTAGCATAGGTTGAACTTGATGGACGTACGTCTTTTTTCAACCTCATCTACTATGTAACTATGTAAGTACTGATTTTGCTCTGTTCTTCCTGTTCTGTTTTCTTCTATTTTGGAAATATTCTATGTTTTCCCCATACCAGGAATACTTTCCCATGACAACTTGCCAGTTTGAAGCCCCCTGAAGAAGATTATTGTTATGGGAATGTGTTTTTGTTTCTTTCTGGGAAGTGTTTAATAATGTTAATCGGGCCCGAACTTCTTTTGTGTAAACGTTAATTTGCATTGAAACTGTTGAAGGTCGGGGGCTGGGGCTAAGAATAGGGGAAAATAAGGAACTGAGACTAAACAGTCTTTATTGCCTACAATAGTGTATTAACAAAACTAAAATAGAGCACAGCCAGCAGACAATGTAAATTAGCTGAAAATGATCTGTTTTCTTTTTTTCATGTCCATCTGTGCTACATGAGTTATATGGCATGGTAGGATTTTAAGGGAGCGTTTCCAGTGCACTAATCGCAGTAACATGTTTAAGGGAGTCAGAAAATGTAAGATTGGAAGAGAATTTAAAACTTAATTTAAAAAGAGGAGGTTTCCTGGGTGTAGGATTAGTGTGCAAACCCGTAGGTAGCATCAGCATGCATTTTCAGGCCCTGAGAGATTGGCTAGCATCAGCAAGATATTAGCTCTGGGATGTTGGGGAATAATTCAGAGGTTTCCATTGTTGCATGCAACAATTGAGTTCTTGTGCAAGATCTCTTAGAATATCATCAGAATCATGACATCGGGGACATCCCAAAGAGCTCCCATGCTGAAATACCAGGTTACAAAATGAGGTGTCTATTTGGCAGAGAACTACAGTTTGGATTGCCAGGTGGCATCTCCAAAAATACTTGACACAATGGTGAAAACACACACACACACCCCCTTCTCTCTCACATCACTCGCTCCATACTGGTTCCTCCTGTCCTTTGCCCCACCCCCAGGCTCTTTACACCACCTCCTGCATTACCCAGCAGCATCCAATCAGGGTGTAGGAGGCTGTACAGCCCTTCTCGGGGAAATTCCGTGGTCCCCCAATCCGGTCAGGTCACCATGTCCAGAGAGGTAATACCAGACATGTCCAGTATTACTCTAATTTTTACTGGACAGAGTGTTCTATACTGGACATCTGGCAACCCCAACTACAGTAGATGCTAGAATAGAAAAACATTCTGGTGGTAGAGGTAAATTCCTAGTGCAAGATCAAAGGGGAATTGAAAACAAGAAAAGGATCCTTTCAGACAAACAGATCTCTAGGACCCTCCTTTTTTTTCAGTAAGATTCTCAAAGGGCAGAATTTACAAAATGTAAAAAGTTCACCAGTGGGGGCTGTATTTGTCATTTCTATCTAGGCCTCCAGCCTTCCCCCGCGCGTGCCTCCTGCCCAATGCCGCCATTCTTGGCCATTCTTGGCCATTCTTGGCCACTCTTCCCCCCCCTCCTCCCAACCTGGGACGGAGTGGAAGCGCCAACCAAGCTTACCCTGCATGCGCCTCCTGTCACAGCCTTGCAGTCTCGCGCCCCCTCCCCCCCCCCCAGCTGCCAACTTCACACCCGCTCAAGGTAAGTCACCCACCCACTGTCTCCCTCCACCCACTGTCTCCCTCCACCCACTCACCCATCCCCTGTCTCCCCCACTAACCCACCCAGTCAGTCAGTAACCCACCCACCCAGTCAGTCAGTAACCCACCCACCCAGTCAGTAACACATTCACCCACCAACATTCACAACCCCACACAACAATTATTAGGTATTCACATCTCGGGCAACGCCGGGTCTCTCAGCTAGTGTCTAATACACGTGAAATAATATTATAACACACAATGGGAATAAGCGCTTCAGACATAAAATAGGAAAAGGAGTTCTTGGCCCAAAGAGCTTACAATCCAAGTGGTAAATTGGGAGAATTTACAGAGAAAGCAGGATAGTGTTCTGGTGATGAATAGCATATGAAACGTATAGTATCAGCCAGTGGAGCTACCCATATGCTTCGTTAAAGAGGTGTGTTTTAAGATGGGTTCTAAAGGTGGAGAGAGGGTGCAAGCCAGATATTGAGGGGAAGGGCATTCCAGAGGTCTGGGGCAGTTAGTGAGAGAGGTTTTAGACGGGAGAGGGCTTTAGATACAAAAGGGGTAGAGAGAAGACATCATTAAGCAGAACTCAAGAGTCTGGCAGGTGTATAGCGAGAAATTAGGGCTGAGATGTAAGGAGGGGCAGAGGAGTGTAACGCTTTAAAAGTGAGGAGGAGAGTGGAAGGCAATGTCTGTATCAGAGAAGGTTTGAAAGTACAGCTGAACCCTGTTATAACTCGATGCTCGAGGTCCACATAATGAAACCGCGTTATAACTGGGATCGCGTGATGACTGCCGCGTGAGGACTTACCCGGCATCTGCAACTCTCCTCTCTCCCTGCTTCATCAAGCTGCGTCCATCATAGTTTTTAAAAAAAAATATATATATAGCTTTATTGCTAACGGACACACGCACATGTAGCGATTCTATACCTGCTACACCATAGGATTGGTGTGATGTCATTGACTCCATTATCAAACTTAACTTCTATTGCACAATACTGCATTTCAGTTAAGCTTGATAAGGGTCAATGACATCACACCAATCCTATGGTATAGCAGGTATAGAATCGCTATCAGTGTATGAAGGGTCATGGGTTCGATTCCTGCATGGTATGCTAAAATTATTAGTGTAGGGGGGAGGTGTGTGTGTGTGTCTCCCCAATGGCAATAAAGCATTTAATGTTATAAAAAATAAAATAAAAAAAAAACGTGGCGATGTGCGCAGCGCATGTGGGCAGCCTGATGAAGCAGGGAGAGGAGAGCGTTAGAGAGCTGCAGGTGCCGCCATTCTTGGCCACTCTTCCCCCCTTCGCGCGGTGGCCATTTCGCTATATATATATATATATATATATATATATATTTTAAAAAAATTGGAGATGTTTTTAAATCGGGAGCCACGCTCAGACCGTGTTATTAGCGGATCCGCGTTGTTGCGGATCGCGCTATAACGGGGTTGAGATGTACTAGGATTAATGTGTCCAATGTTACAGGCCATCACCATAAGGTAAGGTGAGAGGATTCAGAAGGCCTTTAACGTTTCAGGTGTTTGCATTAGGTGTCATACGGGGGGAACCTTTGGCAACTGATCCATTAATAAAACGATTTAGACGTTTATAATTTAGACGCCTTTTATAATTTATCTGGAAGGATCAGCAGTTTTAAAAAATAAAAATAAACGGCATTTCTCACTGTAAATCACACAGATACTGAAAGTGGGATATTACTCGCCAAACAGTGTACACACTATGTTACTTGTTCATCGTGGCATTCATGTACCTTTTTAATGAGCCCTTCGTGATTAAAGATTTCTATCGGGATTGGATTTTGGCACAATTTTATTAAAGCTTTGCCTTAATGAAACGCCCAAAAGTGTTACCACATTCTGCAATCCGTTCCTTTTTGTGAGATCACTATAATAGGGTAGGTACTTTTAAGAGTCAAAATAAATAGTCAAAAGCAGCTTTACTGTTTTATAATTGAATGTAAATGTACTGTCATTATGTTGGTTTTGGCCATTTGAAGTCTGTCTGAACTCCAGTCTTTCTTGTGTGTTTAAGGATCTTACTTCTGCCTTGACTCGCAAAATTACACTGAAGACTCCCTTGATCTCCTCCCCCATGGACACTGTGACAGAATCAGACATGGCCATCGCGATGGCGGTAAGTCGCGATAACATGAATACGTGGATTTAAGCACTTCATTGATGGTCTTCTCATTACTTTGTACTTTTTGCCATAGAAATTGAGGCCCGGAAGAGTTCACAGTCTGAAAAGCCACATTACTAGTGCAAGCTTACTTGTCTTCTAAAAGTAGCATTGAAATGGATCATGTTACAGGAGCTTTTCTGACAGCACTTGGACTGAAATCTTGTAAATGTAAACTGGTATTCCAAGACACCAAATGTTGCTGACCTTTTCTTCCCGAGAAGGATGAATTATTTACACACAGTCTGAGGCCCCCGTCAGTTCTGCGGTAGTTAAGTTATGTAAAGTTCCTACACAACATAGTGCAAATAACAATAAAATACCTGAGTTATACAGAATGTTACCTTTAGAACAGAATTTATAATCCCAGTGATACCGGTCATAAATGTAATGGTGATTATTTTGTTCAGTGTTTTAAATGTGATACAGAATAATGAATCAACAACACTCCAAATGCCATCCGGATTAATTTTCCTATGGAATTCAGGTTAGACCAGGTGTAGCCAACTCCGGTCCTCAACCGTTACTATTAGTTCAGGTTTTCAGCATTTTCCTTGCTTCAGCACAGGTGGTGCAGTCTTGGATTGAGCCACTCAGTGAGCTTCCTGTGCTGAAGCAGGGATATCCTGAAAACCTGACCTAATGGTAGCTCTTGAGGATTGGAGTTGGCCACCCCTGGGT
This sequence comes from Ascaphus truei, assembly GCA_036426205.1. Lineage (NCBI taxonomy): Eukaryota > Metazoa > Chordata > Amphibia > Anura > Ascaphidae > Ascaphus > Ascaphus truei. Next base: position 102,467 of record WSYH01001745.1, on the reverse strand, counting down.
TAGACTAATCTTCCCTTAGGTGACATGACCTTGTAAAAGCTGGAGGTCAGGGATCCTCTTCCCAGCTGTGTGCCTCTGACGCACTCCTTGTATTAGAATTCTCTGTATACGGCTTGTTGCGCTCGCAATGTTTTTAGTATATAGTTTCAAGACCGGATTGGGAAATAGCATCACCTGCTGTCGGTTTACACGTACTGCACCTAACTCCCCCGTCTAATTGTGAGGTTGTCATTGCTGTTTGATCTATGTAAAGAGAGAAACAAAGAGGGAACAGAGTCCCAAATATCCCAGCATGGAGTCAAACAATTTTCAACAAGAGAGGTTGCCCTTTTTAAGTGTGGCCGCACTTGCAAATATATGAAGCAATAAAGAAGAGGCAGCATTCAATCCAAGGCAAGTGTTTCACTCATAAATTCATAGCTTCATCCAGATACGTATCAAACAGCGCACATCGCTAGTGATGCAAAATGTTACCTTTATTTAGAAAAGGAACATAGAGTACCACACAGCAAGCACCGTTTCAGGTCCTGATAAAGCCGTGTACAGGCCTGAGACGACGCTAGCTGCGTGGCATGTTGAAAATGTAAATAACTTGACTATCGCAGAACTGACGGGGCGCCTCAGACTGTGTAAATAATGCATGTTTCTGGGGAAGAAAGGGTCAGCAACATTTGGTTTGTCTTTGAATATCACCATTTACATTTACAAGATTTCTGTCCAAGTGCTGTCAGAAAAGCTCCGGTAACATGATCCTTTTCAAATGCATTTTCCATAGAGGGCTATATGAACCATAACTACCTCCGATAAAGGCATTGAGAGCAGATTCTGCCTATCTCCACAACTCCTAACTTGTATAACTGTGCCGGGTGGCAAACATTGGACTTGTGTTTTCCAGTTGTGACCTTCATGCTTAATGCTCAGCTTCGCTGTTTTGCTTTCGCCGAACCTCCCTACAGCTTGGTTACTGTGCTAATGTGTACTGAGAGAGCTGGTATAGCAGTCTGTGTCAGGTGGGAGAGCACAAGCTGTTTTATGTTTATAACTGATGGAGTAACGAGTTTAAATGTGTGGTTTTGTGCTATTTCTCTTGCAGCTGATGGGGGGCATTGGAATTATCCATCACAACTGTACTCCAGAGTTCCAAGCCAATGAAGTCCGCAAAGTGAAGGCAAGTGTCCTGTTTGTAGTCCTGATCAGTGATCTCGCATGGGAGCACTGAACTGCTCCAATGGTGCACCCGCTGTATACTGCTTCCTACACTGCGCATCTCTACTGCTTTCTACACTGCGCATCTCTACTGCTTCCTACATTGCGCACCTCTACTGCTTCCTACATTGCGCTACTGCTTCCTACATTGCGCACCTCTACTGCTTCCTACATTGCGCATCTCTACTGCTTCCTACATTGCGCAAAGCAAGTCAAACCACTCAGACATGTTTCAACCTTGATTGGTCTCATCAGTGTGAGGTTGGTTTATACTTGCTTTGCAATATTTCTAGGCTGGGTAGGTTTACCATTACATTTTATAAGCATTTGACTTGCTTTGCTTGTCCCATGCTGTGCTTAAAAGCTGTGTGAAAAGTGATGCATTTGCTTATATGGGCTCCGTGTGAATGGATATTCCAGACAAAAGGTGACACATTGTGTGCTCATTTGCATGTCATTTCCCAGAATCCCTTGCTGCAGTGGGTGCGCTGTATGCGAGGGGATAATGGTTGAAAGGCAGGGTTGCAGACCTGTAATAGACATGTGAATGTGCTCACAAGTGTTATTCTTTATTGGCTATATGCGTACGCTGGATGTTTTTGCTGCCTTTTTCACCCACCAAAACTGTGTGTGTGTGTGTGTGTGTGTGTGTGTTGTGTGGTGTGTGTGTGTGGGTGTGTGTGTGTGTGTGTTTGTGTGTGTGTGTGTGTGTGTGTGTGTGTGTGTTTGTGTGTGTGTGTGTGTTTGTGTGTCCCATTGAAAGAAATATGATAATTTCCTTAGATCTGAATTTTTATTCTTTTTGCTCCACTATCGTATCACCCTTGTTTTGCAGCTGGGAAACGGTGATAGAGTAGCTGTGAACTATGTGCTCAATCAGTGGTATGTGAACCACTGTTGGCGCTACCAATTGGTGATACAGTAAGTCTTGCTCTTTAACCCCTTCAGTGTCTCGGGTTCTGCCACCTGCATGGCCACGGAGCCACTGGCACTAGTGATCATGTGATCGTTCTCCAGAGCTCTCACGTGATCATTTCCTGCTGCTTAGTTCACAGTTAGAAAGCGGAATTTGAAGCAAGCAAACTGGTGTGTCTATGTATATATGAAAATAAGTTTTAGCAATCACTAAGTTACATTGCAGTCTAATATTTCACGTTTAGTGCGGGTGAGAACTAAAATACATTATAGTCCGTACCTGAACTTCAGCTATTCTGGTACATTTCAGGACATGAAATGTGTTTTTTTCCGATGGCCTCCAGTTGTCAGTGTGGTTTTACGTCCCATCATTATTTTGTTTATCTCCCAAAATGAAAACTTTAAATATTTATCTTATTTTTGTTTTCAAAGATTACATTTCTTAAAGAATTAAGTCTGGACAGCAGTGTGAGATGGCCCGTCAGCCGATGGCCGGCTGCAATTCCGGGCCCTTAGTAAAATAATGAAAGCGAGGAATGTTTTGTTACTTCTCTGGCTAATGCATGAACTGCAAATCCCAATTCTAATACTAGTAGGTAACAGAATGACTACCAGTGCAGCTTTCACATGGCCTCAAGAGGTTTGTGTCCCTTTCACTAAAAGAATTCAGTACCAAAAAAAAGCATTAACAGTTGTAATAACATTTAGCAAAGATTGATGCGACTATAAAGAGATCTTTGGCAACAGTTTGCTTTCTGGCAACTTCATCTCCAATTGTTTACTAAAGGTGTATATTGAATAGCCATTTTTCCATGTATTTTAAGTGGTATTTAGCTCATTTTTCCTATCCTTTACATACTCTTTTGTCTCCCTGTTGATCTGCAGAAGTTTGAGCAAGGGTTTATCACCGATCCTGTGGTAATGAGCCCCAACCACACAGTGGGCGACGTGTTTGAAGCTAAAAACCGCCACGGATTTTCCGGGATCCCAGTCACAGAAACGGGGAAGATGGGAAGCAAGCTGGTGGGGATCGTCACCTCGCGAGACATCGACTTCTTGACCGAGAAGGACAATACTACCTATTTGAGTGAGGTACCATATTACCAGCTCTGGGTTCTTACAGCCTACTTTAGCTATGTCCCACAGATTGTGTGTAGTGATCTTCTATGCCAGGAGTGGCTAACTCCCAGTCCTCAAGGACCACCAACAGGTAAGGTTTGCAGGATATCCCTGCTTCAGCACAGGTGGCTCAATGGAAGACTGAGACACCTGTGCTGAAGCACGGACTGATTGAATGGACAAAGCTGAGGCGCTCTTTGGAAGGTGATGGTAGTTGCGACAGACCACCGTAGTCCTCGATCGTCTGGCAGGGCTGTTACCCAGCTGGACGCGGAAGCGGGGATTTCTCTGCGTCGCGGCTATCCGAGACAACACGGCACAGCACTACATAACGGGGAGAACACACACCTGCCTCCCTCTTGATTATCCCAGTCGCTGATCCAGAGAAGAGAGCGGGACTTTGAGGGATACCCCCAAAGATACCAATCAGGGCACTCTGCTCTCACATGGCCACGCGGTTAGCATTGTCTATTGACATTTCATAATCGCCCTAGTTCCCCATCACCCTACTGTGTTATTGCACACTATTGCATTACGTATGCAATTTCTTTCATCTATTTTTCATACTTGATACTGCGCTCCCCTTATTACACCTATTCACGGACTGATGGAGCCACCTGTGCTGAAGCACGGACCAATTAAGCCATTTGTGCTGACGCAGGGATATCCTGGAAACCTGTTGGCAGCCCTTGAGGACTGGAGTTGGCCACCCCCATGCTATGCTTTGTTTATTAGAAGTCTTGTATAATGACAATCATTACAATGATGCAAGATGTGGGTGTGAAGTCTTTCCTTGGCTGCTTAACTATTTCTTTGAAAAAGTGGGGTTTCAATTGTTGTTTGGAGCTAGGATAAAAGTGATAATGTGGGTTCACTTTAGAAATGTGTGTCTGCTATTAACAAGCATCAAGTGAAGATTAATTCAACAGGAACAAGGAGCTCCCAACTCAGTGCTCAAATATAACGTAGCACCCACAGCCGCTCAAAACCATTACATTTCTACTACTCGGTCAGGGAATTTGTCAAGGGATGTTTATAAATGATGGGAGGTTTGATTTATTCAAGTATTTTGTTTCCAGTGCATTAAAAATCCTCCTTTTTAAATGGCACAGTTTTGGGATTGCCGCAAAGTGCATCGTTTGGCATTTCATTGACTCATGCAGCCATGCTCTCACACATACGTTTTTATACCTCCTGCCTTCATTTTTGTAAGTCATTTGGAGTATAATTTTGTAGGTTGTGCGCTACACTTTGTACCAGCTGCAGCCCCATACCCCTTTGGCCGTTTCTTGTTGGAAACTAGTTTCTGAACCTCAAGTACGAAGATTAAAGTGACGTGCTCACAGTCCCAAGGGGTAGAGTGCGGCTCATCGCACAGGCAAAGCTGTTCCCACAGAGCTGCTGTTCCAGCATACAGATCATTAAATCCCTCTGCTGGTCTGTGCAATTACATTCATATCTGCTTCTCTCCAGGTAATGACCAAACGAGATGATCTGGTTGTCGCGCCAGCTGGTGTAACGCTGAAAGAAGCCAACGAGATCCTGCAGCGCAGTAAGAAAGGTATGAAGAGTTTTAAAGAGCAGAAGGCACTGAAAAATCACTAAGCCATTAGATATGCCAAGCGATGCCAAGTTACAAGAACCCACACAGCTCATGTATCCTAATGGGCCATCGGATGCCTGACTGCTTAGCAAAGTTCTGTACATCTGGCCTCAAAGTATTTGTGGAACTAACCTGTGATCAGTCTACAGCAGGGGCGGCCAACCCCAGTCCTCAAAGGCCACCAACAGGTCAGGTTTTAAGGATATCCCTGCTTCAGCGCAGGTGGTGCAGTCGAAGATTGAGCTACCTCTTCTGAAGCAGGGATATTCTTAAAACCTGTCCTATTCGTGGCCTGAGAACTGGAGTTGGCCACCCCTGATCTACAAACCGTAGACAAGAAAAACATTGAACATTGAATTGGCCTTCTCTTTAGGAATAAAATTACTAATTTAATTCTGTTTCACACAAAGTGGTTTCAGGCTCTGCTATTTCTCCAACTAAATGAATGCAAACGCACCAATATAACTCCCATTGATCAGTTCTGCTTTGGATAATGATCATTCCTAAGAGGTAGACCTCATTTCTCTGGCTCATCTTTTGAATGCTCTTTTCCATGAATAAGTATGTAGCCCCCTTTCCCGATGCCTACGGGAAACTACGCGGGCTGCTTTACCTGTGTGCTCACAGGAGGCCTGAGCCTCCACCGCTGGGAGCCTGGGGTGAGCTCTCTTTGTAGTGCAGCGCCTCCACCCATGAGGGATCCCAGCGTGGGTGGGATAACCCCTCACAGGAACCAATACACAGTAATACACACACAATGTATATAAGTAAGGTTTACTGTACACAAACTGACATATAACAGCCACATACAATAACAATAATAACCGTAAACACAATGTACAACCAATGCCCCAACACGTGGTGGGTCCTGCAAAGCACTGAGGGTGCTGTGGCACGAATACCCCTGGTGTCCTATCCAAGCAAGTCCCACCCAAATGTGAGGTAGCGCTACCCCTGTGAACCGTTGATGCACGTATACCTTCCTGAGCACCCCTGTTCCCAGGTTCAGCTGTCGGATAAGGAACAGTCAGGTCCCACGCAACGGGGTCTCCGACACCAATCCCCTCATGCCTTAGGGTCCTGATCCTCCTCACGAGGTGAGCTCCAGCAGGTGGTTCTCACCTCCAGTGTCTCAGGGTCCTGTGGCCTGGTCCCAGACCGCAGGCCACTGCGTGGCTGTCCGGTCACCGATGCAACAATATCGATAAAGGAAAAGTCCCTATCTGGGGCCTTCCCTACAACACTCCTCTTAGGGTGAGTCAGAACCTAGCTGGAGCCTAAGGGGCAAGCCAATCTTTATATGTGAAGGTTTTTACTGCAATCATTCCATTGGATGTAAAAGGATTGTGGATATATAGTGGAAGCCTTTAGTCCTTTAGTCCCACACGTAACATACGTATCGTATTAAGGAATGGTTGCACATCCAGGTGCAGTGGGAATTTATTTCAGTGCATCGCTTATTTGCAAGTCATGAAAGACCTCAGACCTTTTTATGCATGAGATTTAAAAAAGAAAGAAAAAATGGCAAAAATACTCCATGTAATTGTTCATGTCTTTTCTATACATGACACAACATCTTTTAAAGAATCTTTAACATGACCTCTCCAACACTTTCACAAATGATAAAATAATCTCCTTCCTGGTTTTAAGACATTGCTGCCACGTTATGCAAAATCATTCAATGGAATCCTCAGACACCCAATGCTTCCATATGCACTGCGCCCACAGGCTCAATCTGATGCAAATACTTTATGGATTATCGCGCACCGTCAACACCGCTCGTTTATAGTGATACATTGTAATACCATCTCTAGTTTTGTTTTGTTTTTTTACAATCTGCCAACCTTGGATCCTTGAATAGTCCCAGGAGATTGCACAGGAAAATGTTTAGAGCCAGTTCAGTTGCTTGCACGTTCTTACATTTTGGGCCAAACATATTAATTCTTGTAGACAAGGACAGTTGATTTCAGAATAGTGTTAAAGCCAAGCCCTCCGTTTGATAGCATTGTTTTATTACTCCGGTGAGGGAATGGGCTTTCCATTGCCTTCTATTTTAGTGTTTGTGGCGTCGGTTTTGAAGTTTCCATCATGGGATTCGTTGCTGAATGAATAAAACTCTCCCAATATACGTAGGCAGCAGTCCTGCATTTTTCAGGGATTTTGAAGACGCATCTCACTGGGAAAATGGTGGCATCCTTGATAGAAGAGCACAGATCTCAGTTAGCAACACATGTTTGTTCTGGGAATGCACAACCACTGTCCCTGAAAGAATTGTCCTGCAGTCTGGTGTGGGTTAGCCCTCCCTGCTATGTAGTATTGCTATAATCTTCCTCCACACAATGTGTACTGAGCTGGGAAGATGCACAGGAAACCGATGCACATCTCTTTACCATCATCTTTTACTGTAGCCTTCCATGGCAGCACACATTTCTATCCGAGCATAATAATAACATAACTGGCAAAGTTGCTAGAAAGGTGAGCAACACATTGCTTTACAATGCTTTGCTGGCTCCTCTGACTGAAGGGGTTAATGAATAGGCTACAGATGCCTTGTGTATCACCAGGAACCTCCTGTCTCGTTATCAATCAGAATACAGAGTGCTGTACTGAAATTAGGACTAGAATACAGCAAAGTAACTTATAAGTAGCTCTATACAAATTAAACTTGATTAATATAACACATTGTACAAGGTGCCCACTAGTGTTGTTTCCTGTGAATCACACCACAGTATCTAAGGCCGCTAGTGGAAGGCTACTGCTAGCAATGATGCTCCCCAAAGCCTCTTCATTTGCACCTTTCTCTGTGCAGGAAAGCTGCCCATCGTAAATGATAGTGATGAACTGGTCGCGATCATCGCCCGCACCGACCTGAAGAAGAACAGGGACTACCCACTGGCTTCCAAAGACTGCAGGAAGCAGCTGCTGTGCGGTGCGGCCATTGGAACAAGAGAAGATGACAAATACCGACTGGATCTGCTCATGCAAGCCGGGGTGGATGTGGTCGTTCTGGTGGGTATAAGAAGTGCCCCTACATTTTTTACAAAGTTGGAATATTGCTTGTAGGAGAATAATCAATACAATACCTATATTCTATTCTACTAATAGTTCAGTTAAAACGTTTTGACAAAATTGATATTTACCGTTAGACCAGCATCCGACAAAAGTTTGTTAAAGAAAAGCCTAATTGTTGGGCAATAAGGATATTTAGGATGGGCCTTCCTATATAGCCCTGTTCTCATATATAAGATTATGGGCAAATCATTAGTGTAACTTACATTCATTTCTAGCTGTGGACATGCACAATAACTGCTGTAGAATATTCAGGTACATTAGTAACTCCGTAACATTGATCGAAGGCTTTGTTTTCGGTCTAAAACGGTACAAATATTATATGGGGCAATATACACTGAAACGTGCCATTTCTGAGGCGTTTTCGGATTTATTCTTTCTTTTCGTTGAAAATTAAAGGACAACTTAACTTTTCATTGAGGCGTTATGAGATTTCTCTTGCTAAAATAGGACGTTCCTGTGATAAATTGTAAGTTTCTCACTTGTACTCATTTCAGAAAAGTATCATTTATCAAAGCTAACACCCATTCTAGTATACCCCGGAATTTCCTGAAAGCATCCTGAGACGTTTAGTTGGAAGGTGAAAGTGACAAATATATGAACTACGAATATTTAACATGTTAATGTTTGTTCAACTATTTCTTATGGTAATACAATGTTATTTGCTAGAAGGCCAGATACAAATGACATTTAGTTTTGTTTTCTTTACAAATGTATAATTTTTGTTTGCCATAATGTAACCAACATGAAGTTTAGTAAAGGCTCAATTCCATTATTATCAGTACTTCTATCATTTCCTGGTACGTTGTTTAACAATTTGTAGATTGACATCCTATACGTATAAGGTACTCATGAATATTCCCTGTGTTTACATTTTTACTGTGCTATTTGTGAGTCATTTGTTAACAATGGTGCTTGCTTCGTTTGAAAATGAGGACACTTTTGGAAAGTCATTTAATTTGTGGTTTTTGTTTTGGCCGAGCAATCTAGTTGATGCTTAGTAAGACTAAACATCATACTGATAATTTCCCCATTTTCTGTTACTACGATTGTTCTCTTATTTGTCCTGATCACCCTAACAGGGAAGCTCACTGTGTTTTCACACTAAAATCCAATTAAAGTTGGCATTATACTGTACTACTACTTCTACAGATAAATAGATCAAGCCATTTATCAGACCACTATTTTTCCTTCTTACCCACAGTTGTCCTTTCTGTTTTGACAGGACTCATCTCAGGGGAATTCTGTTTATCAGATAAACATGATCCATTACATCAAACAAAAGTACTCTGAGCTGCAGGTGGTTGGTGGAAATGGTGAGTTCTCACAAATTAGAACTGATAGTGTTGGTGTCAGGACAAATTAGGATTTTTACAGATTTATAACAGGAGCCCCGAACGATTGCCAGTTTAGTTAAGAATATAGCATTATACTTTGTCTCATGCTTACATATATAAAAAAGGAAACAGTCGGAGGGATAGCATTGCTGCTTTAACAAAGCGGTCCTGGGCACCTAAAATACAGTGTGAGCTTATAGCTGTGATAAGTTCAGAGATAATAAAACAAGTGTATGCCAATCTCTGTTGAAACCGTTCTGAAGGTATATTACCCCTGCTATGGGTATGTGCTGGAAGCAAATACAGTAAGCAGCTATAAAACTAGCATTGAGATTGCCACAATGTAACTGTAAAGACCAAACAATAGTAAAAGCTACAGTTTAAATTCTTTCTGTTTCAGGCTCCCATCTGGTTTATGTGTAAAATGTGTGCCTGTCCTGTTTACTGTTTATTATATAGTGATATATAGAAATTGTATAGATTTTACATTGTGATCACGTTTCGCAGTTGTGATTTATACGCTTCTCTCTTGGCCTGCAGTGGTGACCGCAGCGCAAGCTAAGAATCTGATTGATGCCGGTGTGGACGCTCTGCGTGTAGGGATGGGATGTGGATCCATATGCATCACGCAGGAAGGTCAGCTGAACACTTTACCCCAATTACTGCAATTCCTCCGTCTCACTTCCTCTCTCTGCCACGGAGATCTTAAAAGAAGCTGTAAAATGGAATGTGAGCCTAGAGATCTAAGGAAAGTCTCTGCATCGGGTAACTGAAAGTGTACTAGCACACGCGTGGATAGGTTAGTGTACTAGCACACGCGTGGATAGGTTAGTGTACTAGCACACGCGTGGATAGGTTAGTGTACTAGCACACGCGTGGATAGGTTAGTGTACTAGCACACGCGTGGATAGGTTAGTGTACTAGCACACGCGTGGATAGGTTAGTGTACCAGCGCACGCGTGGATGGGTTAGTGTACCAGCGCACGCGTGGATGGGTTAGTGCACCAGCGCACGCGTGGATGGGTTAGTGCACCAGCGCACGCGTGGATGGGTTAGTGCACCAGCGCACGCGTGGATGGGTTACTGTACTAGCAGTAGCGGTTCAGCCAAAGAGGGCGAACCAGCCGCGTGACGTCATGGCCGCACCCCCGCCATTCCCCTCCCCTGTCAGATCTCCTGCTCCTCACTGAATGCTGAACCAGAGACCGCTGATAGCGGCTCTCACACGTGCCGCCGGGCGCTCGTTCAGCAGTGTACCCTGGGGCCGTAGCCTAAGCATGGAAATTCAAAATCTACTTGATATGCATGTGTGTTTTCTCTGAATAATATACTCTGATAAATGCGTTTGTTGTATAGTTTTAGCATGTAAACAAGTATTTATGTTTTGAAGTACACACTCTGTCCCTCTGTATCAAAGTACAGTAACACTTTTTTTCTCTAAAATAGCTCCAGTAACTAATTCTATCTCTGTACGATTATTTATTTATAGAAATGTGTTACCAGGAAATAATACATTGAGAGCTACCTCTGGTTCTCACGTATGTCCTGGGCACAGAGTTATAACAATACATGATTACATTAAAAGAACTGAGGTTATACGGTCAGTCACAGACATTTCATGGGCAGAGTTGGAAAATTGGGTACAGGGGATAAAGGGGCTGGTGCGTTTCAGATTGGAATAGAGCAGCTTTAACATCACCAAATATCAGCAAACGGCTCGCACCCTTTAGCTGCCCTTTAACTGCGCCAAAGGCTGGCTGCCTTTGGGGCGACGCAGATGTACACTGATGGGGTTCAGATTGAATCCAACTGCGAATTCAAAGTTCTTTGTCCTCTGGGCTCATTAACATTACAGTGGGTAGGGTTGACGTTACACAAAGTACAAGCAAATGTTAACCCTTAGCATGCTGGTCCTGTGCAGAGCTCTTGGGAAGTCCCATCAGGCTGTCCGCCTCTGGGGCAACGCAGATGTACACTGGGGTGGTTGAAATTCAATGCAAGGTAAAAAACAGATAGGTAGCGCTATATCCTATTGTGCAGGCAGCCTGTGATATATCCCTGAACCCCAGTCAGGTGTAGATCAGTGCAAAAATATATATCAATGGCGCTCTGCACTAACAATGTGTACAGAAGGAAAGGTTTCAGGTCAAATTCAATATTGAGCCCGAAGGGGGTGAGTGTTTTCAGTTCGTAGATCCAAAAGGATTCTCTTTTACCTAGTGCCCCTCCCTTGTTCCCCCCGCGCCAATTTGTCGTGACAGCCTCTATCGCTACACATTTTAAACCTTTGGGGTCTTTGTCATGGTTTTATGTGGGGGCACACGGTGGTTGGGTTGTGCATTGTTTATTAAATATTGGAATGGTTTATTGGGGGCCTAGGAGGTGGGTAGTGGGGCTGTTATGTGTGTTAGTGTTTATTGTGGGTAGCGGGGTGGGTGTAGGAGTAAAAAACAGATAGGTAGCGCTATATCCTATTGTGCAGGCAGCCTGTGATATATCCCTGAACCCCAGTCAGGTGTAGATAGGTGCAAAAATATATATCAATGGCGCTCTGCACTAACAATGTGTAACATATAATAATAGTAATAAAAATATACAACCAGTGGCGTGGATGTTTCTCCTGGAAATGGATACTCCACATGTGATGGGTGAACATGTAAGGAAAAAATCATAACATAGTGTAATACTGTTAGGCATACATACAAACATATAACATGAGACGGACGCTGGGAACAACAGATGACCAATTACAAACACATTTAATAAAGCATTAAAAATACATAAAATACATAAAAATGAAAACTGTAGGACACTCCAACTCAGGTGGGGGTACCTGCTTACCGAAAGTAAGAAGGTATCAGGCAGTGGATATATAAGAGTATCCCCTCTATGGATGGATGCTGCTGCACCGCACTGCTGGGCTCACACGTATTTCTCCACCGTAGTGTAGCCCTTTTTGTGAACACCTGAACTAAGGGACTACGGTGCATAAACCTGTGGCTTCAGGAGCTCTGAGCCTCCGCGTATTGGGAGCCTGGGGGTATACCTTTATCACTTGTGGTGCAGCGCCTCCACTCACCCAGGATCCCCATTATAGAGATTACACCCTGAGCAAGAACCTAACAACAGCAATATGCAACAGCAACCTTTTTATATCACACACGAATAACAAATGATATGCAGACTTATCATATAACATGTACATACACACACACAACGTGGCTCGGCCACACCTTATTGGAATAGTGTCCTGTACATAAGCAGCTCTGCCACTCTCCTTAGGAGTATGTCTCATAACCAGTAAAGTATGGTACCATATGCATTCTCTCAGGAAACCCAATTAGTTAGTGGGAGGCGGGATCAGCGCCTGGTGACCGGTGTAGGTGCACTTGTAGATAAGGATACCTTCCGGTCACTGCGATGACCTTGACACTCCACCGGGTTCCTGGTGTTAATCCAGCCTTGCGCCGTCTCTCCCTTCTGCAGCCCCGTCAGATGGGAATCCAAGATGGCGGCCGCAGCTCCGCAGCTCCGCAGATAACCCTCACTAAAGGGGAACGTCCCTGACGACTATGGGCGTCCTTACAAATACAGCACCCTACGATGGCAGGGGAAAAGCTCCTGGGGCTGTGGGCATACCCTACCTAAGCAGACGGGTCACTGACCCTCTGCTCTCGCACGCGAGGTTCCGCCAACCTCCTCCTTCACCTCCCTCGCTGCTCTGACCCACCGCCCACACGCATCCGGTTCCTGCATACACAGTCTCGTATCCCATTGGTCCTCAGCCTCAGCTGACCTTCTCACAGTCAGAGTTCATAGTTCAAACCCCCTCCAAGTCTCTACTTATGATTACCCTTCGCGCGCTTCCCTCGCGCATGCGCAGCCCAACTGGTACGCAGTAACTTCGCTGGCAAACAGGGACAATATGGCGCTGCCTATGTAAAGCGACAGCGCGGAACCTTTAATATATATGCACATCCTTACACATGTAATAGCACAAATATTATTTATCTCCTTGAATGTCCTTGCGGTCTGCAGTATGTGGGTATGACCACTAGACCGATTAAACGTCGGCTCTATGAACATATTTACAACATAAAAAGAGGCCTGGATACACATAGCGTATCGAGCCATTTCCTATAAGTGCATGACAAAGACCCCAAAGGTTTAAAATGTGTAGCGATAGAGGCTGTCACGACAAATTGGCGCGGTGGGAACAAGGGAGGGGCACTAGGTAAAAGAGAATCCTTTTGGATTTACGAACTGAAAACACTCACCCCTTTCGGGCTCAATATTGAATTTGACCTGAAACCTTTCCTTCTGGACAGATAAAGTATCCATCTAAAAATAGATTATTCTCTCTCCATTATACAGGGCTTTGGTACAGCACATTGCTATATTTAATTTTATTAATTATCACAGGAGATCTTCACTATATATATATATTTTTTGAATATCACGTATAAGTGATATCTGTAATAGGTTATATGATTAGTCTCATTTTGAAATCAATATTGTATTAGCCATATATATCTTCACTGATCACAGCATACATAATTGTATGCACTTTAATTAATTTATGCACCTTGTCACTTTTGCACAATAGCTTCTCTTACCATATAAAATATTTTAACATTTGACACACTTTATTAAGTTCATATTACTATATACACATCACATATATACACATCCTATCCATTTCCACATCTACACAGCATAATCACATTCCAATACCCATTATATGGGAACACACTTTCTTATCTACACAGCACTATCACATTATTCACTCAATATATGGGCACATAGTTCTCTTTATTATTTACATGATCTACTATTGAGGTTATTTGGAATTCTGCTCAGCATGCTTCTTATATAGGTGTAACGGGTATTCCCTATGAATACCACCGCTACTACCTGCTGTGCAACCTGTGTGGCTCTCAGGAGCCTAAGCCTCCGCTTGGGGAACCTGGGGTACATACATATCATACATCTCAGGGTGCAACGCCTCCACCTGGGAGGGATCCCAACGGAGTGGGAGGAGGCCCTCACAGGAAACAACCACACAACGCAAACGAATATAAAACAGGACTGGCTTTACTGCATGGGAACATATATATATCACGCAATAACATCACAACATCATAACAGCATAACATCATCATGCGCCACGGCGGACGCTAACCGCACTGGGTGTCACGGCGGACACTAACCACACTAGGCGTCACGGCGGACGCTACCACCTCTAGGCGTCACGGCGGACGGCTTCCTCTCTCTCCCCCCTTCCATTCCTCTGCCGCCTTCTGCCTCCTCTCTCCTCTTACTGGCTCCTCCTCGCTCTTCTCCTCTGCCCTCCCACCTGAGCTCCTCTCTGCTCTTTCTCCTGCTCTTCCTTCTGCTCTGGCTCCTTCACTATGGATGCTCTAAACACAATCGCTGATCTGCTTCAGAACTCTTTCCGCCCATTTCTGGCTCTTCTCCTCTTCCTGCTCCCTCCTACTGATCTTTCTCTCCTTATTCTTTCTGGCCCCTGTACTCGTGACGGAGAATGAGAGACGAAGAGAAAGAGCGTGGAGAGGATGATGAAAAGGAGGGCGATAGAGTAGGCGGAGAGAGAAAGAAGAGAGGAGCAGGAGGAGAGAGGAAAAAGAAAGAAAGAGAAGTCAGAAAGCGAAAAGGAAGGAAGAGAAGAGAAGAGAGAAGAGAAGACGGAAGAGAAGAGAGAGAAGGAAAAAAGAGAAGGAGAGATAGATAAGGAAAGAAAGACCGAGGAAAGGAGAGCCAGGAGGACGGGAGGGAGAGAGAAAGAGAGAGGGGAGAAAAGAGAGAGGAGAGGAGAGAAGAGAGAAGGAGGAGGGAGAGAGAGGAGGGAGATAGAGAGACAGAGGAAGAAAAGGAGAAGGAGGGGAAAAAAGGGAAGAAGAGGGGAGGGAGAGAGGAAAGGAAGGAAGAAAAAGAGGGGGGGGGGAAACGGAGGATTCTCCTTCTGCTCTCACGTCCTCTCCTCCTTATTTTTTTTTCCACTGTGAACTCTCTCTTCCCTTCTTCCACTGGCCAGCCTTCTCCTGCTGCTCCTTTCCTCTTGCTGCTCCTCCTCTTTCTTCTATCTTTTTCCACTGCCTGCTTCTTCTAAAGGAGAAAAGAGGAGGAGGAGGCGAACTTGAGAAAGATAAGAAGAGGACGGAGCAAGGGGCAGAAGAGGAACGAAGAGGAGGAAGAAGAAAAAGAGGAGATGTGACAGGAGTAGCAGGAGATGGGACGAAGGAAAGAACTAGGGAGCGGAGAGATGAGTACCAAAAGAGGGAGAACTGTGGTAAGGAATCGCACAGAGAGAGAGGGGGCACCGAGAAGAGGCGTAGAACAGAGAAAAGGAGGGAATCAAATCCGGTACGGGTATGAAATTGTCAACTCTGCTCCTGACTTCTCACGGCCTCCTGCACCCTACAGGGGAGAGAAGAGGAAAAAGAGAGGAGAAGAAGGGAGAGGAGAGAGAAGGACGAGAGGCGAAGAAGATAGAGGGGAGAGCCTGCCTGCCTCCCTCCTTTTGCTTGCTCTCTTCCTCTTCTCTCCTCTCACTCCTGACCTGATCACTAGTTCCCCTCATGAACTACCTCTTCCCTCATTCCGCTTGTCATCTGCCTCCCTCTCCTCCATGTCTCATACGCCTTCCCTGTTCTCCTTTCCTTTTCCTCTCCTCTTCTCTCTCCTCCCTCCCCCCGTATGCCTTGTCTTGCTGCCTTCTCCCTGCCTCCCTTCTTCCCCCTCTTTCTTCTGCCCCTTGCTCTTCCTTTGCTCTCTCTCTCTCCTCTGACTCCTCCTTCCCTTCTTCTGCTCGCCCTTCTGCTGTCGCTTGACCCTCTTTCTCCTTCTCTCCATGCCCCCTCTCCTCCTCCTCTGCCTGCTCCTTCTGCTCTGTCTTGCTCGCTCTCTCATCTTTCTCTCTTCCCTCCCCTTCTGCCGTGTACTCTGTTCTGCTCTGCTCCCCTGCTTTTCTCCTCTGCTCCTGCCTTCCCTGCTCTGGCCTTCTCTCTCTCCCTCCCTCGGCCTTCTCCTCCTCCTCACCTTCTGCAAACCGGCTCTGCCCCCCCTCTCTGCTATCTTCCTCCTCTCCCTTCTGCCTCTCCCCTTTCTTCTCCCTTCTCCGCTTCCACATCTGACCTGCTCTTTTCCGCTCTCTCTTCTTTTCTCCTGTTTCTGCCCCTTCCTCCTCCTCTTCTATCCTTCCCCTCTCTTCCCCCTCCCTGCTCCTTCTCTCTCTCCTCTGCCTCTACCTTCATCTTCTCTCTCCTTCTCCCACCCCTCTCTCCCCTCTCTGCCTCCTCGCCTGCCTCCCCCCCTCTCTCCTCCTTGGTCTTTCCCCCCCTCTTTGACTCTGCCTCTCCTGCCATGCTCCTTCTGCTCCTGCTGCCTCCCTCCCTCCTCTCTCTTTTCTCTCTCTCCCTCTCCTTACCTCCTTCTCCCCTTCCTCCCCTCCCCCCTGCCTCTGCCTTCTCCTCTCTGCCGCTTTCTTTCTCCTCTCTGCTTCTCTCTTTCCTTTCTCTTATCTCCGATCATCCTCCTTCCTGCCCCTCTGCTCCTCTCTCCCCTCCTCTCTACTTCTGCCTCGTCCTGGTCTGCCTCCTGCTCTTCACTGTGTTCCCTCCACTTCTCTCTGCTTGTCTCCCTCCCCACTTGGCTCTCTCCTCCTCTCTCTGTCTGTTCACTCCTTCATCTCCCTTGTTTTTGGGCCTGCTTCTCCCTAATGCACCATCTGTCGCAAATCATGGGCATATGCCTGCTCTCCTCTCCCTGTCTCCTGTTCTCTCTTTTGCTCTGCTCCAGTGTAAGCACCTCGATAGCACGGCGCTTGGACCTCGTACCACGGCTGAGAGAATCACGCGAAACTGACCTCATGCTAGGAGGGAAGAGAGAGGAGGGAGAAGAAGAAAAGCGAGGGAGGGGTAGTGGGAGAAAAGAAGAGGAAAGAGAGGAATTCACCTTCTCTTCTCACCATTCTTCTCTCTCCCTTTTTCTCTCCGCTGTCTGACCCCTCCTTTCTCTCTGGCTGCTGATCTTCTCTGCTCCGTCCAATGTCTCTCCGCTCCTGTCCCCTCTCTTTCCCGCTCTCTATTTCTCTTCTCTCTCATTCTCTCTTCTATTCTCCCTCCTCTCTCCATCCTGGCCCTTTCTCTCTCTCTGTCTCTCCTTCCTGTCCTACATCGGTTCCTTCTCTCCTCATTTCCTCTGCCTCTCTCCTTCTCTCTTCTCTATCCCCTTTCCTCTCCTCTATTGCCACTTCCCCTCACCCCTTCTCTCCCTTCTCTGCTCCCTGTTTCGCTTCTCGCCCTCGTTTTGGTCTATCGATTAATATTAATATATATATTATTCTCCCTTCATTCATTTCATCACTCTAATTCTCGCTCTCTCATTACTCATGGATTATCTGAGCTATGCCTCCTAAATGTATTTTCAAAATTAATATATTATATATCTCATGCACATGTAATACAATTATTCCACATACTGACTATAAATGCGTCTCTACAATATGGAATGAAACTAATGGTCATAAAATGAAAATATTATATGTTAACTTATTGATACATAAATATTTTCTCTGCAAATTATATGTAATATTATCTGTCTATCTGACTTTCTATTTATACAACCATGTAAATTTATTAATATAATTTTATATGATATAAATATGCAAAATAAATTCTGTCCTTGCCTCTCTCTTCATGCTTTGTAGGAATTCTGTTCTGCTCTGCTCATGAACATGTTTATCCTGCTTTAACTACCTACACATTTAGATGGAACTCCGGATAATAATAAAACATATTAGTATTTAGACATATGAATAAACACATACTTATTATTATCTCAATTTTCTAAGGTCCTCTATCTATGATACTATAATACTGCAATACATATTATATTATATGAAAAAAATTTATAATAATTCATGATTATGCCTCCCTGCTCTGATACTTTGAATAATCACTGACTCACTGACATGATCACTATTGAATTTCTATTCTGACTCTATGATGGTTTTGTATTATATAATTCTATCCTCACTTCCCTCTTCCTCTCCCTCCCCCTCAACCAGCTGACCTTCCCGTTGCCTCCTCTCTGCTCTCTCTCCCCTCTCCCTCCCTCCCTGACCCCCTACTTTCTTCTCTACTCCCTTCCCCCACCCTCTCCCTCTTCTGTCTCACTTCCCCTCCTCTCCCCTTGCATCTCTCCCCTGCCTCGGCTTCTTCCCCCCTCCCCTTTTTTTCCTGACATTATGCGTATCACGACATCTTATGGTATCTTAATTGTCAACTATTGATAATCTGATTACAGACACAGCTACTCACAATTGGATTGTGCACGACACATTTCTATTATGTTACTGTATTGTGATCCTATTTGAGATAAATATTTGTTATCATGTTAACCTTTATATGCCTTATAATGTACCATTCTTTGATGTGTACCCTTATTGTCATCTTATGTTTTATGTTTGTTTTTTGTGTACATGTTTTTGTCCGAGACGCTGGGAGTCCCAAAGTACACACTGCGCATGAGCACAGTCAATCTGATGTACTGCACCTTTATACGGGACTATATAGATCGGGACACACAGGGACTATTTTTTCATACCACGTTTACCCGTGAGGAAGAAAGCAGACTTTTGAAACGCGTAGGGTGTTCCTGAGAGGTCCTCCAGACTCGGTGGTGAATCCTGTCCCCCTTGGAACTGGCTAAACGATGCCCGCTGACTGGGAATTCGGGCGGATATCCATCCGCGTTCACATCAGCTCCTTTGGCGCGCTTCAGTAGCCGAGCAGGAAGGAACTACCATTCCCCGGCAGACACGAGATTCTTCCGTGTCCACGGCGTACAGAGGCTGATGCCACAAACAGAGGGAGCAAGTCACATCCACGGTGGAGAAATACGTGTGAGCCCAGCAGTGCGGTGCAGCAGCAGCCATCCATAGAGGGGATACTCTTATATATTCACTGCCTGATACCTTCTTACTTTCGGTAAGCAGGTACCCCCACCTGAGTTGGAGTGTCCTACAGTTTTCATTTTTATGTATTTTATGTATTTTTAATGATATGCTTTATTAAATGTGTTTGTAATTGGTCATCTGTTGTTCTCAGCGTCCGTCTCATGTTATATGTTTGTATGTATGCCTAACAGTATTACACTATGTTATGATTTTTTCCTTACATGTTCACCCATCACATGTGGAGTATCCATTTCCAGGAGAAACATCCACGTCACTGGTTGTATATTTTTATTACTATATATTATATGTTACACATTGTTAGTGCAGAGCGCCATTGATATATATTTTTGCACTGAAATTCAATGCAGCTACATCCACATCCCAAGCAGATTCTGTCCCATGTGTTTTTATTTGTATTTAGTATTGCAAAGTGAGACTGAGAGACCCATTTAAGTGTGCTTGTGTTTTCAGTGATGGCCTGTGGCAGGCCTCAAGGTACGGCAGTATATAAAGTGGCAGAGTATGCCCGCAGGTTCGGAGTTCCAGTCATGGCCGATGGAGGGATCCAGACTGTGGGACATGTGGTGAAGGCTTTGGCTCTTGGGGCTTCTACAGGTAAATGTTAACAATGAGCGCGGATGTTAGTCACATATATGTTTACGACTAATACTGGTCTAGGACATTTGTTCTTGACCAAATCTCCAGCGTTAGCCCCTCGCTGCAGGGACGTCTTGCCGCCGGCCGCTTTGCAGCCAAGGTAAGTACCTAACCTTGCCCTAAAATCGTAACCCCTAATACTAACACTACCTCTAGATCAAAAGGCAAAACAGTACACGGTGTTATATCGGTTGTATCTTGCTCACTCGTGCGATGGTTGCGTTGGTATGGAGAGAAGGGTGCTACTTAGGATGGTGAGAGTATGTAGAAAGGAGGAGTCTGTGGGTGGAGCCCGCCGATGAAGAGGTCCTATCTAGCACACACCATGCAGGGGTAACAGTATCTGAAAATTATTTCTATTGGTAATGTACCTTTAAAAAGATGGGAGACCTGCAGCTGTACTCACATAATTCTAGTTAAGAGTTAATAACAGGGAGCAAAAAAATCACACTGTGTGAAGTGGGCGGACAGGTGATTAGCTAATAAATAAGGATAGCCAACATAAAGGGAACAGGCTAAAATGATAACAGGAGCAGCCTGTGAGTGGGGTTAGAGGTATTAGCCTTTGTAGGGCAGGCAGTTTGTTTTCAGGGAAAATACAGTATTTGCATGGTTGGGATCCACAGTTCAGTTCCTTGTTTGGTGTTGCCTGTGTAATCACACATATCAGCGTGAGATGGAACATGGGAACATTGCAGTTGAAAATAAAGGAATCTGTTGCTGCAGTTTTGCTTAAATCCGCCGGGTGGCAGTAGAGTTCAGCAGTTTCTTTTCTTTGCTGTCTTTTATTGGCAGTGTATCTAGTGTGACAGCACTAAAATAGGACAAATCTATGCTGTCTAACCGTAGGAACACATGTTGGCTATGCTTCCGGTGAATCCTGTGTGTTAGTGCCTGTGGCACTTAGATCAGCTGGTTGGTAATAGACAAAGAACGGCATTTACCAGTTCAACTGATGGTTTTATTTATTTTTTAAATGGTGGATTCGTATTTTGGCCCTTTCGGGCCAGTAATACTGCACCGACACACTTTATTCGAGCAAATACCCAGTATGTACCTGGCAGATACCTGGAATGCGCCGCTCCTCACCTCTGGCATGCCCCGTTGCGTTTGCCTTCCCAGCCTGGGTTCATGCCTGGCTGACGGGCGGCTGATCTGTTAAATGATAATGATTAGGATTTAATAGGCTGCAATGCTTCGCGTGTCTACCAGATGGCATAAATTCATGAATTGTAATGCAGTATATATATATATACTGTGCAGTATTGCAGCCAGCGGGAATAAAATGCTTCAATCCCTGCCTGGAAAATAACGCAATGCACTCGGGCAGAAAACAGTCACAAACCTCAATACACCCGGGTATACCCGAATTCGTGGGACTAGCCGAGCTCGAATAAAGTGTGTCGCCAGTGTAGATGGTGCAAGGGAGTCTGATACAGTCACCTTCGTGTATTAAGGCTTTAGTTACAAGTATACCAGCCCCCAGATTCATATCATTTGGCTTCGTTTACGGTCGCACTGGCTCGGTCTAAGGCACCTCGTTTAAATGTTGCCAGTAAAGATATCAGTTCCTACCTAAGCGAAGTCTCTCCACAGGTAGGGACGCGCTGAATGTCCGGCGCGACCTGTCCCACACTCTGTGCTGGTGTCACACACTAGCGACGTGCACCCACGTACGCATCATGTTAGTTTACGCTTTCTCAAGATACTTGAGAAAGCGTAAACTAACGTGAAACGTCCGTCGCCTTAATAAAGGATCTACATTTCAGTCTGCACCTGGCCTTTTATTTTTAGGCAATCTTTGGCCACGCTTACAGTGGGCGCGCAAAAGCGGCGCGAACAGCAGACCTCTTTGAGGCTGCCCGTAGTGCGCCCGACCACGCAAGCGATTAACAGTGGCCACGCGGCAGATATTAGAAAAGACTAATCATTTTGACTTTTTGCGCGACAGCCGGGTCACGTGTGCGGTTCAGCCAATGTGGGCTACCGCTCACGTGATGTCACGGCCACGCCTCCCCTTCGCGCAAACCCTGTGGGCATAAATCGCTCAAGCGACATGCGCCCCGTCGCGCGCACCCACTACAAACGCGCCCTACATGGTCACTCCCAAGCATTAATTTTATGGTCACCATTGGTAGTCTCTGTGAACGACGTGATTAAATACGGATGTTCAAAATATGCCCCACTAAAGACTCGCGTAGTAATGCCCCTGTTTGCCAACATTTAACTCTTTGCATTCTGATATTGGTCACGTGGGAGCCCTATTGTAAATACCAAGTAGAAGACCTGAATGTTGTCAAATCGACCGTGGCAAATCTAATACTAGAACATTATAATGTTTTACGGGTGCGCGCACACAATGCTATTGAATTTGATTTAAGATGTGACAACAGGGATATTCAAATTATTTGTAGGTACTAAGAAGTTATCAACAATTTTATTGTTGCACTAAATTTAAATGGACGATACATACGATCTTTAATAAATTCCCATATCATAGTTGTCAGTGATATGGGTAATGGCAGTGTAGGAAATGTAATATAGCGTGGGTTCATATTACTGAGGTCCCAATATCATGGTGCCCATTGAACTGGACCCTTTTAGGCCTCTGTTTATTATTATTATTGCGGGTTCTTCATTGCTCCTCTTCCCCCTGCAATCCCTTAGTAATGATGGGCTCCTTGCTGGCTGCCACCACAGAGGCGCCAGGTGAATATTTCTTCTCCGACGGTGTGAGACTGAAGAAGTACAGAGGGATGGGCTCATTGGATGCCATGGAGAAGAATACCAGCAGCCAGAAGCGATACTTCAGGTCTCTTAACATCTTCGTATTCAAATATCACACTTTGTTCTAAAATGTTTCCTCTGTATAAATGCTTCGGTTGTATTGTGGTATTGGGTGTACAGGGTTGTCATGCTGGATTAACGTGAGCACAGAGCCTGGGGGGCGGTTTGTTAGTGCTGACACGCGTCTTGCTGCGGCAAATGAATAGTAACCATAACTTTCAGTTTCACTTCAGAGCGGGATGTCTCAGATCCACAGGTGCACACACTTTTTGTATGTATATGTGAACACACACGTCCTAAAAATTATCTGCTGGGGACTGATTAAGCTACAGAAACATAGCAAAATATTATTGAGTGTCATTTTTTTGGAATGGGAGCTATTCTATTTAGGGACGAATATGCATCATAATATGAACTTGTCTCTAAATGCATTTTGGAAATGGATTGCTTCTTTAGTTGTAAAATCGGTGAGAAATCTTTACAAGAAATAATTGTGACCTGGAACTTCAAACCATTTCATGCATCTTTATCAAAAACAGCAGTTTATGGTGATTATAATTCGGTGTTTATTTCTGCTTCTGTTACTCGTGTCCAGGTTAAATGTTTCATAACGTTGCCGGTTTGACTTTGCTTTCCTGTAGTGAAGGCGATAAAGTGAAAGTGGCCCAGGGAGTATCTGGTTCCATTCAAGACAAGGGTTCCATCCACAAGTTTGCACCATACCTGATTGCAGGGATTCAGCATGGCTGCCAAGACATAGGAGCCAAGAGCCTTTCCATACTGCGGTAAATACCATATATATGTCATCCCTGTGCCTACTAACCACACACTCCCAAAATTCTACAGTGCGGATGAAACGGTGAATCCACTTTGTTACAAATATATTTCGACATCCGGTTCAGACACAAATGTCAGACTGGCATGGCATGCAGAGTTCAATAAACGCTAAAAACAAACAAAGCTAGGTATCAGGAAGTGAGGCTCTTATTTATACATTTCTGTCATGTTAAAACTTAACTCTGCCCCAATCACTGAGAATGTTAAATTGCTCCTCCATGCGGTCAGCTTTTACCTGGGTACTGGCTGGTACGTGCGCCTGAATTGTGAAATAACCAGTACACAATGGCAGTTTCAAAGGGTGGTATTTGTCGCATTATAATTTACATACTATACTATGAGAGTTGTGCACTGTCTTTCTTTTCTTTCATGTCACCTAAGGGCTGTTCTAGAGTGTGTGCGGCCGTGCGAACACGCGTATGTGCGCGTGTGATTGATGAGTTTTGAAATAAACAATTTACTAAAGTATTTCTTTATTTAACATTGTACATACATACACATACATACACACACAGATGCCAGGGCGCGCGCACAACGTAGCAAGCGCACGCAGTATAGAACAGCCCTAAGATTCTAAGCCATCTACCCTGACCAGCAGCAGACTCTCATTCCTTATTGTATAAGGTTATTTATTCATTACTAGCACAAGTCACTGATTTGTCTTTAACCTTGCTGAATTTTCCTGTGTGTGCACTAATACTTGTACAGGCATACCCCGCTTTAAGTACACTCACTTTAAGTACACTCGCGAGTAAGTACATATCGCCCAATAGGCAAACGGCAGCTCGCGCATGCGCCAGTCAGCACGTCCTAAACAGCAATACCGGCTCCCTACCTGTACCGAAGCTGTGCGCAAGCGGGGAGACTATAGAGCCTGTTACACACGCGTTATTTATATCAGTTATGCACGTATATGACGATTGCAGTACAGTACATGCATCGATAAGTGGGAAAAAGTAGTGCTTCACTTTAAGTACATTTTCGCTTTACATACATGCTCCGGTCCCATTGCGTATGTTAATGCGGGGTATGCCTGTATACTCACTTAAGTCTTTCATAGACCTTCATATTTGTTATCACTTTTAATACTACAAATTGGTGCGCAGTTTTTTCTCTATATTAACACAATGGCAGTGTACGAAATGTAATATAGAGGGGTTCATCTTACTGAGGTTCCAATATAATGGTGTCCATTGAACTGGGCCTTTTTAGGTCTCTGTTAAATGATTTCGTTTTCTTCAGCTGTGCTCACGTTCAGTGGAGCAGTGAATGTTCTCCCCCTAGAAAACCAGCACAAATGGCCCCTGGCCTGCCAGCCCTCATGGAATTTAGGGAACACCGCAAGGGCAGCTTGGGAGTTAAGAGGAAGTCCCACATAGCAGGTCAATAATGATATATTGATATATTTTTTAATTAAGTAGAAATAGCTTTGTTTGTCCAGTTGCTAAAGTGCAGAGTAAATGAGTACTTAAGTATTGGATGATACCTTTTTTATTTGGCCTAACAATTGATATTATAAGACAAGCTTTCGCGAGTTCTCCTCTCTTCCTCCGGTCAGCAATACTGATATACAGAGATTCCAGGAGTTTAACACAGATGTACAAATAATAGATAATCTAAGACGGGAGTTGCTGGTCTTAAAATATCTTTTTTGAGTTGGACTAACAATTGATATCACCTAATACTGATGTACTCTCTTTGTTTAAACATCTTGGTGTAACTGGCTTCCTTAATCACTATTAAAGTAATAAAGTAACTATTTGTACCTCTTGTATCTTGTGAAAAATGAATATGCTTCGCTTTTCTCTGGGAACACTGGATTCAAGTGCATAGACTAATTATGTTTATCTGTGTGTCTAATGGCTTCATAATTACTGTGCAAGCAAAGAGCAGAGCGTAAAGGACTGTCTCATCTCGGAAAACATTGTAAAAACTGAGTCATTGGCTTACAATGGCTTACAATGGCATTGTTAAAAGTTGAAGACAAATATTTAAAAGTACTCCAGTCTCAATCAGCTACATGTAACATATTATACATGGCAGTGTCTCTTGGTTCATTTTGTCCTAGCCAGGTTTGAATGAAGTTAAACTATTCTTAACCAGTGTTTAGAAAACCAGTTCTTAAAATATACCATGTACACGCTGGACTCTGACATGTGATGTGACTTATTTTTATTCTCCTCAGCTCCATGATGTATTCAGGGGAACTCAAGCTAGAGAAGAGGACCATGTCTGCCCAAGTAGAAGGAGGAGTCCACGGTCTCCATTCGTAAGTTCTTGCCCGTGATGTATGTGATCATACAGTGACTTCATGTGATCTTTATACAGTGCCGATGATGGACGTCCTCTTGTCTCAGGCACTCACTGATTGCGAACGCCACAGAAAACGGATTAATATGACCTGACTAGACACACGCTTTTATCAGAGGAAAGTTACCCAGGCGTTAAACTGCAAACACATTTAATATCATCTGTGGATTTGTTGTGACTGTTTTCTGCCATGCAATAGACATCCCGGTATCACCTACAGAAGTAGTAGAGCTGGTTTTATGCACAGCACAGTTTTGGGGTGATTTATCAAGGTTTTCGCACAGATTACGCCAGGACTACCACACTTACTTGAAGGAATATTTTTATTTTTCCGTTTCTCACCATAGTTACCTGATTTATGTACATTTGTGTATAACTTTTGTTTGGGAAAAGGGAGTCTGTACGCAAACTGCGGAGCTGTCAAAGCTTAGCGTCCTTGTTAAAGTAGCGCATGTGTATTTAAGCCCCCAATACCTGCACTACATTAACCCCGTAAACTACCATTCCCAATAGAGACTCGTAACCACCAGCTCTTACGCAAATTACGTGCAGAGTCCCTACTCCAGAACGGAAGTTATGCAACAATCATCTCCGGCCGGGTGTTATAGTAGACGCGTTACTGCGCGCCAGGGATTAGTATAACGGGCGCCGCATCTATATGAGCAGAGGATGGATACAGGGGGTGAATGTTACATGAAACGGGTGATTCCCGTGTTGGTTAGTGAGCGCTGGACATTATGTAACACAATCCTTCCCTAAAGAATGACATTCAGGCAGTAGGTATCCGATCAGCTGACCGTAATGAAGCTCACATTTGAGCATCACCATTCCGGAAATAATCATATTGTGTGTTGCTATAATTACTCACTTTTCTGCTGCTCTCTAACCCAGGGGAGCTGAACTCCAGTCCTCAAGCCCCACCAACAGGAAGGTTTTCAGGATATCCCTGCTTCAGCACAGGTGGCTCAATCGATTGAGCCGCCTGTGCTGAAGCTGGGATATCCTGAAAACCTGTCCTGTTGGGGGAGCCTTGAGGACTGCAGTGGAGCCCCCCTGTTCTAACCCATGAAAATACCCATCAGCAGCACAGCTGTGCAGTGGAGACCAGTAATAATGGTCAGCAGCTGTGCAGTGGAGACCAGTAATAATGGTCAACAGCTGTGATCCCCAATTATTTTTACTTTTTTCTATTCCATAGATGAAGATTTAAGTACACGTTTCATAGTGTTCATGTTTCAAGAGTAACCTTATTAAACATTCAATGTTGCAAACAGAGACTGTTGGAAGAAGGTGGAAATGAAAACCTTGTTAAAAATAGACATTTGACATACACAGTACTGTATTTGAGTTGGCAACGTTTATTGATGACCATTCAGCACAGGTTTACTGTACAGTATCTTTTGATGTGTATCCCCAGTATCTTGGGTTTCCAGTAAGGGGTTATCCTATGAATGGGATTTTCAGCTCTGTTGCATTGGTTCCTGTTTGGTTTATACAATATTATGTCTGATTTGAAAGTCAAGACCTACACTTGACTATTTTAACATATAAGTCTGTAGAGGACAGCGGTGACGTTTATTATTGATTTTAGCCACAGATTATCTCAATCACTTCACACCAGTGCTTCAGTTCATTAGAATATAGTAATATAGTAAATGAAATTCTGATTACGCTTAAGTTTGTCATTTATCAGAGTTTTTCATCTAGAAAACTAGGGCAGAACTATTGCAAAAACACTCAACCAGATTTGGCAAACAGGAACATCTTGTTGGTTTGAATGGGAATGCTTTCCCATAAAGCAGCAGTCCAAGCTGCCATTTGTTTATTTTTAAAATTTCCCCTTTAATATGTGGATCAATAAAACCACACTTACACAATACACATAATTAGCTAAGTTGCCGATCGATCTGCGACGATTCGACTTGGGGGTTCACTAAATGGCTGTCAGTGCAGCAGAAGAGGGCCAAAGATGCAAAGTTCTGTAGGGAAGATCATGTGACCAGGCAGTAACTAGATATAATTGGTGCACTGCTAGAGAGGGCAGGGCTCAAAAAGGGGTATGCCAGAGCCTGTTTCAGAAGAGGATGAGGATGTGACTTTGTATATGGTTGCTATAGAAACAAACGTCTTATTACATTATAATACATTAAAAATGTCATTCATAATATTTTTTTCTGTTTTTTTAAATGTTACAAGTATTTTCTCATAGTACAGAACTGATTTATTTGAATAAATAAAAAAATAAAAAAAGTAGGATATTGCTTGGTCTGTATCTTTAATAAATGCAGTGCAGTTTTTTTGCCCCAGCTTTGAAGTTGGGAGATAAAACATCATGTTCTTGTACTAATACGTTAATTTATCATACTTTATAATGACCGTAACATCTCCCTGCCTTGTTATGTTGTCATAATTCTACATTTCATACGCTGCTTCTGTGCAGCTTTGCTCTGCTCTATAGTTGTTCTAGACTGTTTAAAGTGCACTGTGTGGAGGTTTAGCACTGCTTCTAACCAATATCTCTAAACAGCCTAATATAATATGGGGTCTACCTCTATGGGAACAAATCTGATACTAGTCCAAAAGACCTCCATAAGTGGTGAAATATCTGTCCCAACCCCAAGAAGAAAAGATGCAGGGGAACTTGTTCACAAGCTGTTTGTCATGGAGGTCCCTCTATTTCCAGCACTGATTACAGCTGAGACATTTGTTAAGATGATACAGAGAAGAAAGAAAGAAAGCCGAGTTCACTATCATTATAGTGTGCACCTTAGTGCTTTATTAAGAGGCTTAAATAATGACATACTAACTACTAAGCCATCCGATTAGCATTTCCTATATAGAGACGGATGTGGTGGGGAGAGTTTGACTATACACATGTTGCATTACAGTATTTGTAACTGTGTATTTACAGACTATAGAGATGATGCTCATGTTTTAACCTCCCCAGAGATTTGCATGCTGCTCTACTATAGGATATAGGGTAATTATCGCTGTGGCTTTGCTGTGTAAGGTTTCAGATATTGCAACGTGTTCCCAGCTCCCGTGGATAACTAGTGGCTTGTTTTCTTTTCTTTTTTTGGAGGAGTTATTTTTACTTGGTCAGTTGGTTCTCGTCATGTAAGATATTATTTGCAAGATAGGTCTTGTAAGATGTTATTTGTACTGCATTTTTATTTCTTTTTTACAAAAAGTTATTGGAGACTTTAACCCATAAAGGCAAACAGTCTTATTTTCTTTTTGCCCACTACATAACACTGCGAGTGGCTGAGATTGGAAGTAAGGTGCTATTTACACATGAAAGACCCTTACAGTTTGTCGCGTGGATTTGATCTGATTCCACAGGACGCACGACGTATACAACAACTGCTAGTTAAAAAAAACAATAATCAGGAACTCTCTCTTTCCCCACAACCTCCTCTAAACACGGCAAGTTTAAGCAAATTCTTGTTGTAATTTCAATAGTACAATAAACGAAACACAATAAACAGAATGCCAGGATTTTACATGCACTCCACAATTGCGCCCCCCACACCTGCTCTTATCCCACCCAGCCCCACACCTGCACTTCTCTCCCCCCCACACCTGCACTTCTCTCCCACACTCACCTGTGCTTATTCCCCCCTCCCCACACACACACTCCTGCGCTTCTCTCCCCCGCACACACCTGCACTTCTCTCCCACACTCACCTGTGCTTATTCCCCCCCACACACACACACTCCTGCGCTTCTCTCCCCCACACACACCTGCACTTCTCTCTCCCAATACACACCTGCACATCTCCCCCCCCCCACACCACCTGTGCCTGTGCTTCTATCCCTGCCCCCCCCCCCACACCTGCACTTCTCTCCCCCACATGCACTTCTCTCCCCCCCCACACCTGCACTTCTCTCCCCCCCACACCTGCACTTCTCTCCCCCACCTGCATTCTCTCCCCCACCACCTGCGCTTTTCTCCCCGGCCCCCCCCCCCCCCCCCCCCCCCACACCTGCGCTTCTCTCCCTGCCCCCCCCCCCCCCACCCACCTGCTTCTCTCCCTTCCCTCCTCCCACACACCTGCACTTCTCTCCCCCATATACACACCTGCACATCTCCCCCCCCCCCCACACACACTGCGCTTCTCTCCCTTCCCTCCTCCAACACCTGTGCTTCTCTCCCTGCCCCACACACCTGTGCTTCTGCCCCTCCCCCCATCTGTTTCTCTCCCTCCCCCCCACACACCTGCACTTTTGTCCCTCCCCCTCCCCCTCCCTCCACCTGCGCTTCTGTCCCCCACCACACCTGCGCTATTCCCCTCCCACGCCTGCGCATCTCCCGCATACCTCCTCCTCTCCGCCAATCTTTATTTCCCTGCCTCCCTCAGGCCCTACCTGTGGAGCACGGTGCGGGATCCTTCCGTGTCCTACCCAGTACCCAGGCGGCCGGTAACAGAGTTTGTTCCAACTAATTTCCCTGGTCGGCCTGGAGAGGCCACTGAAGGATCCCACACCCGACCTCCCCTGGTATGGCCTGGGGGAGACAAAGTGACTGCGGATCTGCTGGTTCCGTTCCGGCACGTTCCGTGGCCCTCTGTGGCCCTGATAAACAATATGTACATATAAATGAAATGGCTGACTTGTTGCTCACAATTTAGGTTTGTCTCTTATTTTCTTTCTTTTTTTTTCATCGGGACCCAGGTGATTTTTAATCTTCTCTTTTCTTTTTGCCCTTGCATCCATCCTAGCTATACATTTCTGCCATGTAAGTAACCCGGAGTCCTTTCCCCCCACTCTTCTCTTAGAAGGCTTATTGTGTTTGTTTTGTTTATGCTTTGAATGCAAAATCACATCTTTTATCTGTTTGATTTGAGTGGAAACCCTGAGGTCAGCAAGAAAACATAATTATTCTAGACCCTGGGTCATATGTAGAATGTGAATAAGTCCAGATAGCTTAACTCGTCCCCTTTTTAAAGCACACAAAGTCCTTTTATTTTCTTCAACTTTATTGGGGGAGTTAACAGAAATAAAAGTACTTGCACAAGGATATAATTGGCAGATTTCTCTTGTCAGGAGAATGACCTTATGATAGGAAGGTGTTCTGCTCAGAGTGGAAGGTAAAAAAGGATTGCCTTTGCAGAGGGAGGAATGGAGGTAGCATACTCACTTAGGCTGCTTGTTAGAAAAGAAAGTACACAGGCTGAGGACCAACCTAATACACAGAAAGGGTCAGGGGAACAGGGTTAAACCAACCTCGTGGCTGTGAGGATTGGGAGGTTGCTAGGACAACCAACTAGTGGCTTGTGTAAAAAGGGGAATTATGCAAAGGCTGCTAGAACAGGGGGAAAACATGCAGCTTAACTGGGGAGAACAGGTATCCTGAGAGCTGCAAAGGAACACCGAAAATGTACAATCCTGTTCCAGGACAATAATGGAGAACAAGAGAAGTGAGGTCCTGTTAGAAGCTGCGGTATTTTCAGGAACACTAGGATGTTAGGAACCGCAGAAATATGCTGCCATATCCGAGCGCTTTATTTAAATTGCCAGATAGACCCCAAGCAAACCCAGGGCATTATAAACTTGTGACTTAAATTTTAAAAAAAATAGCTACACATATCGGTTCCTCTGTTATTTGTAGAACCTGGAACCTGGATGTTATTTTATTTCATATCGGTTCCTCTGTTATTTGTAGAACCTGGAACCTGCATGTTATTTTATTTCATATTGGTTCCTCTGTTATTCGTAGAACCTGGAACCTGTATGTTATGTTATTTTATTTCATATCGGTTCCTCTGTTATTCGTAGAACCTGGAACCTGCATGGTATTTTTATTTCGGGCAGATATTTACAATTTGACATTCTGGTGCAGTGTCCTGACTAAGTTTCCTGACTAAGTTAAATATGTCAAGTACTATTTTTCTGGAGAACGTTTTAGGAACATTTTCTAGTTATTTTCACTTTTAAAGGGAAATTGTCATGCAATATACAGTCTGTCAGGGTTTACCTTTTGAACAATGAGTTGATTTGTTGAAAAAAAGTAGGTACAGCTCAACCCCGTTATAGCGCGATCCGCTACAACGCGAATCCGCATATAACGCGGTCTTAGCATGGCTCCCGTATTGAAAGCCTCCATTTTGCCGCCTTATCTGCATCTCAAATCCTCCATTTTGCCACCTTACGCTGCTCTCCTCTTCCAGCTGTCCACGTGCTCATCTCTCTCCTCTTCCACACAGGACCCAGGACCCTTTCCTATGTTGGTTAAAATTTGTACCTCTACACCACAGAAGCTGTGTGATGTCATAGACATCTAGAAATAGACTTAAGATTTAACATTGACATGTATTCTGTGGCAATGTGTTGTAGAGGATAAATATATTTATAGGGTATGTCTTATCACACCAAGCCTATGGTGTAGAGGTAAGAGGCAAGGCATTGGTATCAGAAGGTCCAGAGTTCAATCCCTGCATGTGTTTTGTACAAAATGTATTAATGTTCAATTCCCACATGGTGTGTGTCTGTGTCTGGTAGTCAATAAAGCATTGAATTGAATGTTTGAAGAAAAAAAAAACAATGGCAAAGGAGAGCAGAGAGATGAGAGAGATGAGAGAGATGAGCACGTGGACAGCTGGAAGAGGAGAGCACCGGTAAGGCGGCAAAATGGAGGAGAATTAAACCTGTAATGAGGAGGGGAGAGAGCTCGATTCCGGTGAAATTTTAACGCGCCCCCGGTTATAACGCGGTCTCGAGGTTGTGGACCCCAAGGACCGCGTTACAACGGGGTTCAGCTGTATTTGAACTTGGTTATGCAAAGTATTCAGAAGTAATATTTAAATATTGATAACCTTAAATCCTGTTTTTATTTACAATCTTGGTGGTAATATCAACACTGAAATGTAATATTAAATTGCAGTATTTGCCTTTTTTCTATATTTTAAATACATGTAATGCTTTAGTGACTGAAATATTTTTGTATCCAAATATTTTGATCCATTGTAACCTTCCTAAGACTCAAAATACTCCAGTTCTCAAGGGTCAGGTTTTCAGGATATCCATGCTTCAGCACATGACACCACCTATGCAGAGGCAGGGATATCCTGAAAACCTGACCTGTTTGTAGCCCTTGAAGACTGGAGTTGGCCACCCCAGCTCTAGAGACTATAAGCTTTAGAGGAAGAGATACAGTAACATAAAAACAAGGCCGTCTTTGTCCAGCTTAACAGCTGGAGAACCAGGGCACCATATAAGGTCCCTGTATGGGTTACTTGGGCCTTTCCACCCATGATCCCAGGTATACTTTGTCCCATATAGCTATAAGGAACTTGCGTAAAAATGGTGGAAACCAAAAAGTAACAAGCTTGCCATGCCCAGTCTTGGTATCTAACGTTTAAGCATGGTGTGAGATTGTAACACTAAAAGGGATCGCCTAAGCCTGTTACAGGCACGGTGGGTGGGAACTGGAACATTTAGGAGATCCAAGCAGCTGTGTTGGAGGCCGTAAAAGGGGGCACTTATATTAAATGGCAGTTTTAAGATAAAATCTTTGTAGTTAGAAAATTATTCTAACAACAAAAACAAATGTTTCCAATATCTCCCTGTACTTGAGAGTATTTTTAGTTTGAATGTGATTTTTAGTTTTACCAGACCATGACTGTACTGTATATTCTATATTCCAGGCCTAGGATGTTATTAACATCAGTATCGTTTTCTACCATGCTTTTTCACATGTGTGGGTCAGGCAAATGTTGGCATTGCTGCTGACCGGGGGGGAGGGGGGAAAACCATACCGAATTTTGCTTTACAAGATTACAAGACATGCCATGTTATTATTGAGGATACAGAATTAATCGTGGTTGGAATTGACATGCTAAAGTGAAATTGAACTGCAAGAGATATTTATATTAATTTATATTACATTGATGCAACACTCTCCCTACTCATTTTACCGGATCACAAAATATGGATGGTTAGAGACAATTTAAACTAGATATAATTGACTCTAATATCTGGCGTTGCGCTTGCTGCAGATGAGGAATAGTCTATAGCTGTCCAATGCACAAACAAAAAACCCCAAATCAAATGAAAGCCCTGAATTTGTTACTACAGTGCAGGCCGCTGCTTCCTTTCAGTTCCTGTGGCTGATCTCAGTATGTTTGTTGGAAGTCTTGTCAGGGGCTGTAATTAAACGCCTTTATGCTGGACAAAACAAGAACATTTGAACAAACATGTTTGCTTCATTTGTTGGTCATACGCAAGAGAAGGTCTACATGTTGGCATTTAAAATCTTTCCTAGGAATACAGGATTTTGTGTGGATACACAGATGTATTTTTTACATGAACCCTGCTTATATGATTAAGTATGTGTTAAATTGTAGCATACATATATATCACCAGTTATCCATTCAGTTCTTTAATTGGGAATCAATGTTAACTGTATATAGCCCAGTAAGAGAGTATTATTCAAAGCAGCAATTCCCCCATTCCTGAAATTCCTTTTTGCATAATGGGAATTTGGGGGTTGCCCAGAGCTGAACAGTCCTAATATTTGCCCCGATGTACCCATTGTTCCGGAGATATTTTCACGTTTATATGTGCCAGTAAGATTTAAAAAAAAAGTGCATTTCATCTGGGGCTGGTTATGATTTTTGAGGGGAAAATAAAATTGATTGCCGATTCACTGCTTTAAATCTGTTTAACAAAATCCCTATAGAACAAATAGCCCATTTCTGCCTGTCTTCTCACCACTTCTCACCGTCTCTGACTTGCAGTTACGAGAAGCGGCTGTACTGAGACCGGCAGGCGCAGCCACCGCCAATCAACTCCCAACATTCCCACTCCGCTCCCAACCAGACACACGTGAGGCGTAGAAGAGTTCCGGCCGCCCTCCTTTCCCCGTTACCCTACAATACAGGGGGAACAAGCAACTTGCCAATGTTTACTGACTCGCCGCGCGGTGGGAATTTGCACTACGGACACCTTTTCCAGCGGTGTAGGGAAGAGTTCAAGGGTTGAACAACACCGTAACTACTGCCGTTCAATAATGTGCTCGGTCATTGTGAATAACTAGCGGTGCTAGAAAAAGCTTTGTTTGGATTCGCAGCTAATATTTTCTATTTCACCCCACCCAGTTCATTTTACTACTAATTGTTGGTATCCTCGACCCCCCACAGTTCTGCTGGTCCATCTGCCAGCCAAAGGGTTATTTCATTCGGCACACTCCTAATCCCGAGACATGTTTGAGGTGGTGCGCAGCGAGACACGGACTGCGCTGTAAGAGTGATCTGCCGGGTGATGTCACTGTTATGATCACATGCAATATTCGGCCTTTACAGAAAGAGGTGTGCTGAGATCGGGGGTCAAAGCTTGATGTGTAAATGGGATTCAAAAACAGTA
The DNA here is from genome assembly GCA_036426205.1 of Ascaphus truei. Classification (NCBI taxonomy): domain Eukaryota; kingdom Metazoa; phylum Chordata; class Amphibia; order Anura; family Ascaphidae; genus Ascaphus; species Ascaphus truei. The sequence continues at coordinate 67,285 of WSYH01001745.1, read as the reverse complement.
GGATTTATCTAGATCGGGGGCGCTCAAGTCCAGTTTTCAAGACCTCCCCCTCCCCCCAACAGGTCAGGTTTTAAGGCTATCCCAGCTTCAGCACAGATGGCTCAATCAGAGGTTCAGTCTTTGACTGAGCCAGTGATTGAGTCACCTGTGTTAAAGCTGAGATAGCCTTAAAACCTGACCTGTTGGGGGGAAGGAGGGAGGTCTAAAGCTGGGATAGCCTTAAAACCTGACCTGTTGGGGGGAAGGAGGGAGGTATTGAGTACTGGAGTTGAGCGCCCCTTATGAAAATGCAGCCTGGTTGGGTAGGGATGCATAAGATTAAAGCGGCAATCCCCATGGTCAAACACCCCCTTTAATTTATGTATGGACGGAACCAGGGGGCCCAGGGTCTTCCAGAGCGGTACCTCGCAATTTCAAGATCTGGGGACAATCGCCCCCACGCCACCACCCTCACTTCTCTAGATACTCACCGGTGAAGTTACATTATTACTTCCTGGTTTTTCAAGGGGTTTTAAATAGCCGTCCAATAGGAAGCTGCCACTGCTGTTGCTGCTTCCTATTGGCCCAAGATTTGGCAGCTCTTTTGTTTCCCCTGGAGGGAGATTTAATCCAGGCAACCTCAGCAGTGAGTAGTCCCTGAAGCGGAAGATGGCTCGGGTCACCCCCCCCCCCCCCCCCCCCCCCAGTTCCTGTCCGGAAAGAAAAATACGTTTCCGATTTGCTGCTTTTTGCCTGACGGAAGAACATTGCCACGGTGAATCCTGGGACCTTTTTTGTCTCCTCTGTGTTGCATTATTTAATTTTTATTTCACGTGTATAACTCTCACTACACAAAACAGAAGCAACCTGAATTCATTGGCGGTTAATGTATACAAGGTTCCTCCTTAGAACAACTTATGAGCACTTTCACATGTTTTAGACATGTTCACAACCCCATAATTGCACACTATATCGTGTATTTCCACTACCGCCAGGGATTCTGGGTAATGACATACAAATTAGCACTCCTAGTCTGTTAACTTTTGCTTCTTATCCCGTTTAACATGAATCCCTTCCAAAATCCCTGGCTGCAGCGGATGCCCTGTGTACGGTGTGATTATGGGGGTACTGCAGGTTTGGGGACCCGTGCAGAGACGTAAATGTGCTCATACTGCGTGTTCTTTCTCATTGCTGGTGGAGGCTTTTAGTCACTGTTGTACTCACCGTAACTTATTTGTGTACCTGGTATCTGTTACAGAAACACTATCCACTGACTTTCCCTATGGCCCTTCATCAGTATGATGTGAAGCTGCTTCCCCGTGCTGGGGAAGACTCCCAGTGCCATCCAGCTGAATGGGACCAGTTGCCCCAGCACGGGGAAGTGGAATCGCAGCACACTGCCCAGGCGCCTGTGTCACCCTTTTCAGGGGCGGGTGGATCCCATCATGTGAAGGACTTTGTAGTGCACTGCCATTTTCAATTGCGCTCTGCCTCATTGCACTCTGGGGTTGGGTTACCATGTCAGAATCAAGTAGATGGGGAGGAAGTCCTGCCCGTGCAAAAGGGAAGAGCTAAATTAAGTGAAACTACCATGTTTCCAAACAAACCTTGAAACGTGATTTTAAAATACTTCTGTATTAATTTTTTTTTTTTAACACACATTTTTATTTTATTTTTTAACCACGTCACTGCTATCGGTTTGCTATGATGCGCTGCGAGACGGTCTTTCTTTTCAGATACCCAGATTCAGAAGGTGATCTGAGCCCAGTTTTGCAGTCAGAGCTTATTCACAAACTTTGCTTAAAAATGTTGTGACATTTGATTTGCACAAACGACTGTAGCTCTTGTCTTGTAATCTGATTTGCTATTTACAGATACAGATGAAAGAAGTAGGTAAAACGTTAGATTAGGGAGTCTGTTCTCGGATATATACACATTTAGCTTTGAACATCCTGTGCTGCTGTTTTTTCTTCATAACCAGTACGTTTCCCTTACACGTGATCCATCCCAGACATGTTAACAAGCAAGTGTTTGTAGCAAAATGCAAGTTTATAGTGTTCTTGTCCCCATCAACTAAACTAATCAACTGTAATTGCATTACTCGGTATGCAAAGACAGCCTTCTTTATTTTAGAGGTGCTCCCTTACCTGAACTTTACTGCTTATGGGCTAGAAGCCAGTACCAAGTTGTACAAAGGTGGTAGGGATTTACAGTCTCTGTCGAAGTCATAAGGAGCTGCCAAACCTGATGTAAAATACCCAAGCTTTTGTGACGTTGCATCTCTAACCCAACACTGCTGCCCACAGGACATATTTGTCTGGTTATTTTTTGGGGGGTGAGGGGGGGGATGTGGGGGGGGGGGGGGGGCTTTTCCAGTTGATATGGATTACTTGGAACAGGAAACCTGTTTTTGCAATAAGTAGCGTTGGAACTTTATTTATTTGCACCTTAGTGCTGGTCACTTTGTATTTCCTATAGTGGCTGGATCTAGAGCAGGGGCGGCCAACTCCAGTCCTCAAGGGCCTCCAACAGGTCAGGTTTTAAGGATATCAATCCTTCAGCACAGGTGGCTCAAACGTTGATTGAGCCACTGTTTGAGCCACCTGTGCTGAAGCAGGGATATGCTTAAAACCTGACGTGTTGGTGACCGTTGAGGACTGGAGTTGGCCACTTCTGAAATAGTGGCATTCCTGATTACATTCCTTGCATGTATGTTACCATGCTAAGTACTTTAGGGCCAAATTAAATGGTGCTTGCAACCATTTAACGCACGCACACACACACACACACACACACACCTTACTATAAAGCGCACAGGTGTTTGGTTTTACGAGCACATCATGGAAGCCAGACTTGTTTTTTCCCAGATTTTAGAACACAAACCGCACACCAGAATGTAACGCTAGCAATACATGGACGTGCTGTGCTGAAGTATGACCGGTTACAATGGCAGCTCTGCATAGTGGGCCAAAAAAGTTACAGCTTGTTCGTGTCATTTGCTTCCTTGGAAAGATGTATTGCCCGTAAAGTAGTTATCTGAAATATTTTTATCGGGGTAACTGCTGAATTCGTGCTTATTACCCAATTATGTTTCTCCAAATAATGACGGTATCAGAATTAAGAGAAAATCAAATGTGTAGATTTAAGGATTGATGAGTAATCTCATCACAGAAGAGATATGAGAAGGATGGTAAAACATTGCATAGGCATTTTTAAACCATAGACACATTAATATTGAAATATATATACGTATGTATGTAATATATATATATATATATATTTAAATTCTGTGTGATTGTAATCCAGGGGTGTGCCCAGTCCCCATGGGCAACCAGCAAGTCGGGTTTAAGGATATCCCTGCTCTAGCACAGGTGGCTTAATCAGTCCTCAAGCTGAAGCAGGGATATCCTGAAACCCTGACCTGTTGGTGGCCCTTGAGGACTGGAGTTGGCCACCCCTTTTTTAACCCCTTGAGTGCCCCTATGATCACCAAGAGTCATGAGGGCAGGCACTTTGTGACCACACGATCGCTGCGCACGCCTCAAGCTGGCGCCAGTGTTTACAAAGAAGGGGTAATGCCAACATTTAGCTTATTAAACGTGCCACTGCCATTGGTTCACCTGGGACCCTGCTCCTCTGTTGCTTATTTGGCCTGCAGTGCACTGTGCTGTAAGGAGTTTCACGCTCCTCTGGGGAAAATGTCATATTTACTGGAAGTTACCACTCTTAGGATTTGTAATGGTGGTCATTTCCTTCAGATCTTTTATTACAAAAAAGACAATTGTGAAGAAATAAATTATATGATTTGTTTAACAGAAAATGTATTTTGTGTGCTGTTGAAAATGTAAAATACTAGATGCTGGTTTGTACCCTTCAATATGCTTAAATGTATTGTATATGGTTGTGTAGAGCAGGGGGTGCTCAACCCCTGCCCCCCGACAGGTCAGACTTTAAGGATATCCCTGCTTCAGCACAGGTGGCTCAATCAGTGGCTCAGTCTTCGACCTCACCTGTTGGGGTATCTTGAGGATGAGTTGAGCACCCCTGGTGTAGGGTATAAATATACATGTAAACAGCTAATAGTTCACTATATAATTTAGTAGTAAGAGTAAGTATAATAGACATCATGGTGAATGTTACCAGTTATAGACCAATAATCCTGCAATGCCTGGTAACCCTTTCTTTGTTACAATGGCTTGCTGGGCACTGAGAGGGTAACGGTTTCAGTGAACGGATTAACAAATTCTCCACAAACCATGGCATCATTGACTATGTACATGAAACTCTTGTAATAGATGGAGCAGAAAATTACAAGCTACGGCCAACCAAATTTGTTCACTTTCCTCCTCCGTACGTTGTCCTGGGTTCTGCTTGGCATTTTCCCCCTAGCATTGTAAATCCCTACAGGTGTTGCTAGGCTTCCGCTTATTTCTGTAATCGTTAGATGTTTTTGGCACAAACACAGACCTATTGGATCTCGCGGTGGTGCAAGCAGCTACAGTCTTTCAATGCAGTGCATATATTCTGCCTAATGGTGTCCTCCAAGCCAGCAATATATTCTCAGGTCCTGACGGCTAACGGACAGGAAATCTCTACCGCTGTTTTACGTCGCTTGCGTCCTACTTCTGCAGTAATGTACAGGGTAAGCTACAGAACTGATTACTTCGCCATTGTAAAGCAGCTTTTTTGGTTTAGTTTCTCCCATCAGGTGGGCTGGAGATGGGTGCTATCTGCTTCATTTTCATGTATGTTTGAGAAGTTTACACAACTAGCATTAAATGACGTATATTTGTCCTTGTTTGCATAAGGAGGACCACCATAACCGCTTGTTTTTTTGTTTGTTTTTGCTCTATATGTTGGTTGGAAAGTTGGGCTTTCAAGCAATAGGCCTATTGTTAGTCACTCTACAAAAAAATGTGATGAAATCGCTAGCAGCTCTACACAAACTTCATTTGGTTGGGTTTTTGTGCTTACAGTAAGTGGTGTAGGACAGTGATCCCCAGTCCTCAACAACCCCCAACAGGTCAGGTTTTAACCATTTCAGTGCCCTAGGACGTATCTACTTCTTCATGGCTTGTTAGGGGAAGACTGGTCCTGCGCGGTTATGGAGCTTAGGACACAATCTGCGATGATGGCGAACAGAAGAGGAGATGGCTCCTCCCCTTCCGTTCTATCATAAGTGAGAGGCTGTGGCACTCCGTGTTAAGGATATCCCTGCTTTAGCACAGGTGGCTAAGTTAGTTTGACTGAGCCATCTGTGCTGAAGCAGGGATATCCTTAAAACCTGACCCTTTGGGGGGCGTTCTTGAGGACTGGAGTTGGGAACCACTGGGGTAGTAGGGTGCAATGGGTGAGCATGTTAGATGCATTTGGAAAGGTTTGTAACGTGTACAAACACTGTGCTTCCACACCCAGGTGATGTAGAGAAAAACAAATATATCAGTGGTTGGAGGGCAGTAAGAAGAAAAATCTTTGGCTACTTCTAAACACAATTTTTGTGTCACAATCTGGAACAAGCAGCCACTCCTGTGATCTCGTTGTGTATATATGAATGCTTGATGGCACCACACTGGTTCAGGTGCCATTCTGCCCCGCAGTACCTAAACAAATGGCACTCTTCCTCTTTGCTCCTATACTACAAACAAGCTGACTTGCACCCCAGTAGCACTGGGCGAGCTGTACGTGCCCTATCCAGCTCTTGCAGAAATGGAGGTAGATCATTTGATACTGTGACATTTATAGAGTAGTTATTCTCACACCTGTGCTTGGGGACCAATAGGTTTTAGAAATCACCAATGCATCTGCAGACAGATACATTCACCTTATTGTAAAATGAATAGGTTATTAGCTGCTAAGCTCTGGGAATCTTTTATGGAACATTGAATAACTGTATACATTTTCTGCTATCAGGCTGTTTGCAGTACTGAAAACCATATTGTTTTTCAGTTTGATTGTAAAGGATTAATAATCTGCTACGAATAAAGTAACCGAGCTGATCAGAGTTGGAAATTTAAGTTATGACATTTGCACCCATTGTCCATAAAGGATGCTTAAACACCCCTCATTAAATGACTGCAAAAACCCCTAAATATTCACTGTAACACAATGTTTTATACTATGAACTCAGACTCCTGAAGAAACATTTCTCTTCAATAGTCCAGGGATTCTGTTTATAGATGCGTCATATTTCCTTATAAAAAGCTTACGTTTACAATGATGTGTCCTTGCTTATCCTCTTTGTTATTAGACGGGTCCCTGGGGGCCTCTGGGTAAGAGGCACTCGAAGGTCTAGAAGGCTTTTGAAAGGATTAGTTTAATGTTACAGGTGCGGGGTATTTTTTTATTATTTTTCTTATCTATTTGACGTTTCCCGTTGTGTAACCTGTGCAATGTCTGCATCAAACATACAATACATCGTCAAAGCTTTAACGGCACATCATTGGATCCAACTTTTTTTTGTGTGCAAATATGTATTAAAGCAAGAAATTAATAAAGATAATTTAAACAATGATGAGCTTGTTTTTATTTTGCTTGGAAACGTATGGATGTGTAAAGAAGACACCCGAGAGATTACGTATCATTGTACGTGAACAAAATGTCTTGGTTTATTGAAAACCACTAAACCACTACTGCGCCAGGGCCAATATTATCTACTCGTATGCTAAACGTTTCTTATTGTCGCAACTGATCTGTGTTGTGTGTTAAAATTCAGAGCCTTAATGCTGCAATTCCCACCGAAATTATATATACATTTTTCTTCTATGAAACGTGGTCTTCTGGGACTGAACCGTGACTATCTTAAGGGGCGAGACGCCCTGATTTGCTGTGATTACATTGATTTCTTTACCTTTGCCAGTACAGTATTTGCAAAGAAACACAAAAATGGCTGGAGTGCCGCTCTGTCAGAAGGTACAATGGCACAGCTTTCTATTAGCTACCAGAACAGAGGCTGACTCCAGTGGCCATTTTGTTTCTCTCGGACAAGAATGCTTGAAGGGCCAGAGATATTTAATTTTTAAAATGTCCTATCACTTGGAGTGCTGCAGTTTACTTTCTGGTAAACCCTGGTTTCAAGTAAGGAGGTGGATAGATAGCTAGATAGCTACATACAATTGGAGTGCTGCTTTAAAGCAGCACTCCAAGCTGCCATTTATATCTTTTTTCTCTTTAATATGTGCATCTATACAATCCACAAAATAAGTAATTAGCCAAGTTGCCGATCGATGGTTGTGATTTCTATTAACATGGTGTATAAGGGTATATATGTCTTATGCACTGTATATGAGCTGGGGATTTCTAAGTCCGTGTGCTGAATACTGTCCTGTGATGGGTGCTGCAGCTGCGGTGGATTTGAACAAATCCGTCAAAGGAGTAACAGCGAAAGGGTCAGGAGCGCACTCTCATCCAGGTATGGATATATAAAGAGAAAACAAAAACACAAACGAGTGTGGCACAGACACATTGATTGATTATTGCAGTAGGAAATTGATAATGTTACACACATTCTATATATATGAGCAATATGGGTCTTTCAGTTGTTCAGAGTAACAAACTCAAAATGCATCCACTGGAGGGACAGGACAGTCCCAGGGAAGACCAAGGAGAGGACACAGGGAAATCATTGATAACTTTATATGAAAAAGATACTAAAAACAATTACAGGTATAAAAGCAAGTGTAGGCAGTGGGACCCCCTTGGGTCATGGGGTGGATGGAGCAGATCCAGGTGAAACCCTTCTTGCAGTAGACCTGTGTGGCGGCCGTTCTCAAAAAGTCACTGTGGTGGGGATTCAAAACGTCCGCGGTTGTCCTCCACAGACCTCTGCTTTAACAGCTTGTTCCGACCTAGTGTTACCTGCCCTACACATTTCGTTAATAGACTTCAAGGGGCATATTATTCCAAATCCTAGAGTCCTCTCCTTAAAATAGTGTGATTTTTGCACCGTTGCAGGGTGACATCACTGGGGGGGGGGGTGTTTCAATGTGTAGCTTCTGCGTTCCTGGGGCGCGTGACGTCATTGCGCCCGCCCCCCTGGCTTTCAGCCAATCAGCGCCGTAACGCACGATCTGCCTGCAGACTCTGTCTTGGGATGCATTGAGGCGCGCTCCGACAAGCTTGAGCACGTCACCCACATCATAAAGACTGCAAAGCCTCAATACAGGTCATGATCTATATGTGCCACATTATATCTCTCCTCTGCAGGGGTGGCAGGGTTAGCCAGTGGGGTTAGGAGCCCGTATCCAGAGTCACCTACAATACAGTTATGTGAAAGATTATTCGAAAGTATTCTAATGTACATATTTAAAATTATATTATAGGAGTAGTATGTATCAAACACATACATATCAAACAAACGAGATATTACCGCTTCATTCTATTCTATATACTTACCCACCAGCCAACCATGCTGAAAATAGAAGGGAAGGGGAGTGGACCGGGCACTTCTACAAAATAATCTAATAAAGTGATTTAATAATAAAGTGAACAGTGTCTGTGTCAATACATTCAATACCTAAAATATGGTGACTTATGTGAAACAAACTTCAATGTAAACCCATCACCTTAAAAACCAGACAAAAAAAACAAAGTGAATATAGGAAGTAATAGCAGCTCTACACCCTTAATTGGGACTGTTCGTTGTCCCAGTTATAGTAATTGTCTTCTTCCAGGTAAGAGCGGAGCGCTTGCTTGGTGGATGTGTGATGATATAAAAAGAGGAAAAAGAAAAAAACAAAAATAGTGTAATCTGTGATGAAAAATATTTCTATCTGTAAATAAAGTGTTGGTCTCACTCACAATGTTCTTGTTATGTTATACAGCATATCAGAGACCCATCTCTCTGATAAGAGGCCTTTAGTAAGTCGTTCTAATGTTGTTCAACACCCATCTGCTGCATATCACTTGGACTCATTAGGTGATAGTCATAGAAAAGAGAGATACTGCAATAGTGTAATATTGTAGGGAAATTTGTATTACACCAAGCATGTCAAACTCGCGGCCAACGAGTATTTTTGCGGCCCAGCTCGCGATGTGCCAGCACTGTTAGGCAACGCGCGCTCTCTGCAAAGGGGGGGGGGGGAAACCTCCCTCCTCTCCTGATTGGCTGGCAGAAATTTTTTTTGGGGCCGCAGCAAGCTCTATTTGAGCAGAGCTTGCAAAGCTAGGCCCGCCTCTTCCTGCTGCATGCAGCAAGTCAGGTGAGTACTGCTCCATGCCTGCTTTGCTTCCACCTTGCCCGATTCCGCTCCCCCCCGCTCCGATTCCGTCCGACCCACCGTTCTCCGACCCCCCTCCGTTCCTTTCTTCTGCCTCCGACCCCCCCCCGCTCCGATTCCGTTCCGATTTCCCCCGTGTGTATGTGTGTCTGAGTATGTCTGTGTGTGTGTGTGTGTGTGTGTGCGTGTGCGTGTGCGTGTGCGTGTGCGTGTGCGTGGGAGAGAGAGAGTGTGTCTGGGAGAGGGTGTCTGGGAGAGGGTGTCTGGGAGAGGGAGAGTGTGTCAGGGAGAGTGAGTCAGAGAGTAAATCAAAGGGAGAGAGTCAGAGGGAGAGAGTCTGTCTCTCTCTGACTCTCTCCCTCTCTCTCAGAGAGAGAGGGAGAGAGTCAGAGAGAGAGTCAGAGAGAGAGAGTCAGAGAGAAAGAGTCAGAGAGAAAGAATCAGAGAGAGTGAGTCTGTCAGAGAGAGAGTCAGTCAGAGAGAGTGAGAGAGTCAGTCAGAGAGAGAGAGAGTCAGTCAGAGAGAGCGAGAGAGAGTCAGTCAGAGAGAGCGAGAGTCAGTCAGAGAGAGCGAGAGTCAGTCAGAGAGAGCGAGAGTCAGTCAGAGAGAGCGAGAGTCAGTCAGAGAGAGCGAGTCAGTCAGAGAGAGCGAGAGAGAGTGAGAGTCAGTCAGAGAGAGTGAGTGAGTCAGTCAGAGAGAGTGAGTGAGTCAGTCAGAGAGAGAGAGTGAGAGTCAGAGAGAGAGAGGGAGAGAGAATCGGAGATGCCAAGTGTCAGGAAAAAAACATTAATTTTATCGTTCTTTTTTTTATACTGTACTTTTCGAAATAAACCTAAGTTTCTATGAAAATTGAAGTTTTAGTTTTTTTGCGGCCCACCTAAACTTAAACCTTGTTTATTTGGCCCGTGTTAGCCTTTGAGTTTGATATGCTTGTATTACACCAATGAACATATATATAATTGCACTCACATGTGTGAATATTCAAAAGTACATGGGAGAGAACTGTTGAGCTGGTAGCTGGCTTACTGCACGTCTCACTGATCGAATAATAGTATATAGCAGGTAAGCACCACTCTGACGCGTTTCGCGTAACTCACGTACCCTAGATGAATGTTTGGCGGGCTTTTTGTCAGCTTTGGCATTATAAACAACAAAGCTATTAACATAATATCACACTTTGATAAAGCGCTGTTGCGCGAAACGCGTCAGTGGTGCTTACCTGCTATATACCATGTGTGTATTGATCTAATAAATTATTTTATTTTTCACATCGTAGGCCCCACCTATTTGCTCTTTTTTTCTGCTGTGTGCTCCATTGCCTACACCCTAGGAACTCTTTCTCAAGAAGAATGCAGAGGGCCTTGGCTAGTCAGAGACCATGCCAACGGCTCCCATGTCGGTATAACGTCACGCTTTGTGAAATGTACTGCCCATAAAGCGATATGAAATACTCTGCTTTCGAATATCTTTCAACATCTACAGTCTTTCTCATCCTCTGGCTGAATACACATCACGCAGACAGATTTGGGCCTGGTTACACTGGGCCTGGTTACACAGGGCCTGGTTACACTGGGCCTGGTTACACTGGCCATATCAGTCTTGACTGCGCAGATCTGAATATTCAGACTGTCCACTCTCTCCTGGGTTATTGGGTCTCTAATAGGGTCATTCTTTTCCATGTCTTTCTGCAGAGCCTCCAGCAGGTTCCTCAGCCAAGTCTCATCATAGTTTTTCCATGTCTGGGATAAACCCTGGGCATTCTCCTCCACGTAGGAAAAAAGCTCCTCGTCCTCAGTAATCCTCAGCACGACCTTCAGTTCTTCCTTACTGTGCTTCAGCATCTTAATATTTTTTTCTCCAACTTCACCAAAGCTATTTCCACACAACCTGCAAGAGAACACATGTAGATATTAGCACCTACACTTCTATGGACCATGAAAGCCTTAATTGTGATATTTATTTATAAAAATATTTTACCCGGAAGTAATACATTGAGAGTTACCTCTCGTTTTCAAGTGTGTCCTGGGCATAGAGTTAAATGACAAATAATACATGGTTACAAATACAGTTACATAAGTGAACAGGGTATACATTATATACAAGACAATGCGTGCACAGTTAAAGATACTATATATTATGGGCGTACAGTGGCGGCACGATGTATTCTAACTCGGCTAGCTCCGCGAATTTCAGATTATCCCGGTCAAGTGCGGTTTTGTGTCTTTTTCGGCCGGGGTGAACTGCGGTATTTTAGCGCCAGGGATTTAAGCATTTTACTCTCGCTGTCTGCAATACTGCAATGCCGTGTAAAAACTCATGGGGGCGTTTGCGGGCTGTTGTCTATGAAGCCGAGAAGCCGTCCCCTGGCGAGATGTGTTTGCAGCAGAGAGAGAGATCCGCTGCTCTCTGCGCAAACATCGGCACATTAAAAATTATGTAAAATACATTTTTATTCATAGTGTACATGTGCAGGGGGTCTCCGGAGCAGAACCGCGTTGGTTTCAGGTCCGCGGCCCCCCTGCTTCCCGAGATACAGACCCCTTTATGAGGTGCCGGTATCCCTCTGCATTTAAATGTCCCGATCACGTGACCGCGACATGTAAACCAAGCAGAGGGATACCGGGACCCCCTAAAGGGGCCTGTATCTCGGGAAGCAGGGGGGCCCCGGACCTGAAACCAACGCGCTTCAGCTCCGGAGACCCTCTGCACATCTAAACTATGAATAAAACACACATATAAATAAACAATCATTCCTTACCTTAGCGGCTATGTGCTATGGTAACGAAGCAGCATGAATGTAATTTTAATAATATTGTACAGTGAGCAGGGGGTCTCTGAGCCACAAATCAAAGCTCAGCGGACCCCCTGCTCCTGCACAATATTATTAAAATACAGAAATGCTGCTTCATTACCTTAGCGGCTAACCGCTAAGGCAACGAAGGGGTTAACCCACCGTGCCCGCTTTATTGTGGGTTGCGGGGGTGGGTGAAGGGGGTATTTGGCCCTTGGTGTGAGTTTAGGACTTGCGGGGGGGTTGCGGGTGCACTTAACCCCTTCACGACCGTAGCAGTTAATACCGCTACGGTCATGAAGGGGTTAACCCCTCCCGCGACCCCCCCGCAAGCCCTAAACAACCACCGTTGGGGCTAATACCCCCTTCACCCACCCCCGCTACCCACAATAAAAAAAATTCACACACAGCATCCCCGCAATAAATAAATAAATGAATATAAATAAATATCGGCACATTAAAAATTATGTAAAATACATTTTTATTCATAGTGTAGATGTGCAGGGGGTCTCCGGAGCAGAACCGTTATGAGGTGCCGGTATCCCTCTGCATTTAAAGGTCCCAATCACGTGACCGCGACATGTAAACCAAGCAGAGGGATACCGGGACCCCCTAAAGGGGCCTGTATCTCGGGGAGCAGGGGGGCCCCGGACCTGAAACCAACGCGGTTCTGCTCCGGAGACCCTCTGCACATCTACAGTACAAATAAAACACATATAAATAAACAATCATTCCTTACCTTAGCGGCTATCTGCTATGGTAACGAGGTTTTTCATTGGCATTTGATGATTTAGATTGTAAGATCAGTTAGGATTATTAAAGGAAATAGATTTTAATATAGTGTGTCTGTATGGAGAAGTGTTATTTGTAGTACAGTATGGTTTTGATAACCCTTCTACATTTATTTGCATATTGGTTCATCATATGTGTGTGTATATATATATATATATATATATATGATATCTTTGTATAATATAACAGTATAATCGTTGGCATGATAACCACTGTACAAATTCCATGGTGAAAGGGTGGGATCGGGCCAGTGTGGCTTAACCCCTTAATTACCTTTGCGGTTATTACCGATAAGGGTTTTAAGGGGTTAAATGATATCTGAATGTAATTGCAATGTATTGGCTTTGTATTGGCTATGTATTTTGTGGGCAAGACAAAGCTGTTGCTGGCGACGGAGACTTCTTATTGCATGAGGTCAGTAGCACTTTTTATTTGAATATGCTAGTTAATGTTTTTAATAAGGGCAAATAATCTATTATCCCTATCTGGATAATAGTTTATTTTGCACCACCCTTATTTGTACTGTAGGTGTTGGGGGGGAGGGTGTATGTATTGAATGTATAGGCCAGGTTTATTTTTTTTACATTCAGGGTTTGTTCCGTGGTTCTGCGTGGGACCTCTGGAGACCACCTGTGGTTTCCTCGGGTATCAGGCTGGTGGTTCCACGGGTGACACATGCGGGGATGAAGCGGTGGCATCACATCTGTGGGGGCACCGCTGACCCGTAGTCTGCGGGGATGAAGCTGTGTGGTCCCACTTCTGTGGGGGCACCGCCGACCCGTAGGTGCGGGGATGAAGATGTGTGGTCCCACTTCTGTGGGGGCACCGCGGACCCATAGTGAACACTCGTGAGTTCCCCAGACCCCCGTGGGAACCACCCGAGGCCCCGCAGACACCTGTGGGTCTGACCCGGGGCTCCCAGACATCCGCGGGCCTACCGTGGGGACCCAATTGTGGCCCACGGTGACCCAAGGAGACCACCTGGGGGCCATGGCGCTTGGCAGGACCCACCAGGTTTGAAAAGGGCTGCTGGTACCCTGTAGGTCTGTCCAGGTGCCCCGCCAGCCCACCGGGGACTCGCATGGGGCTGCGTTATGAACCCTGTTTGTAAAAGGATAAATCTTGTATTTATGGGGGGGCACAGGGGGTGGGTAATGTATTTAATAAAAATAATGATGTTTATTGTGATCACTGTATTGTTTTTATTGTGGGTACTGGGGGTGGGGGGGGGTTTCCCCAACGGTATGTGGGTAGGCCTCCCTTGTGGGTAGTGGGTGAGGGTGGTTAGGCCTGACGGGGTGGGGGGTTAGTGTGGGAGGGTATGTAGGCGTCCCGAGTGGTGGGTGAGGGTGGGTTAACCCCTTAATAACTGTAGCGGTTAATAACCGCTATGGTGATTAAGGGGTTAGGGGACATTACTTTGGATGTTTTAATTTTTGTCTCTGTTTTGCAGCAGCGGAGGGGCCATGGGCAGGATGGGGCGGTGGAGGGGGGGGGCAACGGTATGTGGGTAGGCCTCCCTTGTGGGTAGTGGGTGAGGGTGGTTAGGCCACACGGTGTGGGTGGGCCATTGGCAGTGAGGAGCTGCATTATACAGTACTGTATGCACATCGGGTTCCCCCTCCCCCTCCCCACATTTACATACACTGCACTCACAGAAACACAGGCAAGGAGATTTAACTGACACAATAGGGGGAGGGGGCTTTATACAGATTACAGTCAAGGCAGGGAAGCTTAACAGACACAATAGGGGGAGGGGGCTTTACACAGATTACAGTCAAGGCAGGGAAGCTTAACAGACACATTAAAAATATGTATTTAATGTATTTATTGTTGTTTATGTATTTTAAATACACAGGGGGTTTACTGTATGTTGTTTATTGCAATGTTTATTGGGGGCAAATGTCCCCAATAAACATGCTATTCTGCCTTAACCCTTCATTGCCTTAGCGGCTATCAGCTATGGTAATGAAGCAGCATTTCTGTATTTTAATAATATTGTACAGGAGCAGGGGGTCCCCTGAGCTTTGATTTGTGGCTCAGGGAACCCCCTGCTCACTGTACAATATTATTAAAAATTACAATCATGCTGCTTCGTTACCATAGCAGATAGCCGCTAAGGTAAGGAATGATTGTTTATTTATATGTGTGTTTTATTCATAGTGTAGATGTGCAGAGGGTCTCCGGAGCTGAAGCGCATTGGTTTCAGGTCCGGGGCCCCCCTGCTCCCCGAGATACAGGCCCCTTTAGGGGGTCCCGGTATCCCTCTACTTGGTTTACATGCCGCGGTCACGTGATCGGGACATTAAATGCAGAGGGATACCGGCACCTCATAAAGGGGTCTGTATCTTGGGAAGCAGGGGGTTCCCGGACCTGAAACCAACGCGGTTCTGCTCCGGAGACCCCCTGCACATCTACACTATGAATAAAAATTTATTTTACATAATTTTTAATGTGCCGATGTTTGCGCAGAGAGAGCAGCGGATCTCTCTCTCTGCTGCAAACACATCTCGCCCCCGCCGGCCTATAGTATCATTGATGTGCATATACAGTACTGTATGTGTATGTTAGGGGTTATAGGGGTTGTTATTATACAGTATATATATATATATATATATACTGCATTACAATTCATGAATTTCTGCCATCTGGCGGACACGCTAAGCATTGCAGCCTATTAAATCCTGAACCATTATTAATTAACACATCAACCGCGCGTCAGCCGGGCATGACCCGTGGCTGGGAAAGCAAAAGGAACGCGGCATGCTCCGGGTGAACAGCGTCGCATTCCAGGAACAAGCCGGTGACAAACCGGTGATTTGTTAGAATAAAGTGTGCCGCAGCAGTATGTAACAGTTACAGACCAGATTAAAATGTGAGACAGCTTTGGTTTTGAAAGAACTTAAACTGGTGGTAGATGTGAGAGTAGGTTGTTCCAGTTTTGGGGTGCACGGTAAGAGAAGGAGAGGCCGGATACTTTGTTGAGCCTTGGGACCATGAACAGTCTTTTGGAGTCAGATCTCAGATGATAAGTGCTGCGTGTGGTAGGGGTGAGGAGCTTGTTCAGATACTGTAGCTGGGTAGCTTGCCCAGAAAGTATTTGAAGGCAAGACAGGAAAGGTGAACTTTGCGCCTAGACTCAAGTGATGACTAATCTAGTTCTTTGAGCATTTCGCAGTGATGTGTGTTGTAGTTGCATTGGAGAACAAAACAGCAAACTTGACACCCTCTACAATTCAATATGCCAAGGTGGGTTTGGGGTGCTGAGCCATATACTATGTCTCCATAGTCGATAATTGGCATAAGCATCTGCTGTGCGATACGCTTTCTGACCAGCAGATTTAGGGAGGATTTGTTCCTGTAAAGTACACCTAGTTTGGCATAAGTTTTGGATGTCAGGGTATCAATGTGCATCCCGAATGTTAAGTGGGTCAAACCATATGCCCAGGTATTTAAAACTAGTGACAGGAGTTAGGGTGGTGTTAGCGTTGGTTCTGATCTGGAGCTCAGTCACTGGAAACTTGAAACATTTAGTCTTGGTCCCAAATACCATTGTTACAGTCTTGTCAGTGTTAAAAAAACAATTTGTTTTGGGAAATCCAGTTTTCGAGTCTCAAAAAGTCAGACTGAAGTATGTGTTGAAGGTCAGAGAGGCTATGGCTGTGTGCATATAGGATTGTGTCATCTGCATACGTGTATTGAGGCTTCCTTACAAGCTGTGGGAAGATCATTGATGAACACTGAGAAGAGTAGGGTCCCCAGAACAGAGCCTTGCGGGCTCTGTGAACTTTCCATATTCACATCAAAACATTTATACATGTTGTTTTGTTCCTGTTATCCACATCTAACACCCCTCACTGTCATATGTGTGTAGCCATGCCTGGTTTTGGCTACTAGTCTGCCCTCCTCCTGGCAATCAGTCCTGGTAAGAACAACCATATTAAACCATATTAAAGTATATTAAGTTATTTGAGTGTACATATTATAATGATTTTTTGATTGTATTAGCAAATGAAAGCCTGTTTATATTTATTATATCTATTATTGTATTGTGTTATTGTAATATACCTCCTTAGCTAAATGCCATAAAACACATACTGATTGGCAATTATTGTATTGTACCCCCTGATTGGCCATCTGTATTTGATCATGGACTATAAATATAAGGAGGGACACATGGGGTTCATTAATCCGATTCCTGAAGAAGCCACAGCGAAACGCGTAGAATCGATCTGCTGTGGGAGGTGACTGAGCTGGGGAGATCCTTGGAGCTAGGTGCTGGCACGGAGACGGACACACAGGGCAGCTTCTTCCGCCCCAACCCGAGACGTCACAGGACGTGACGCGGATACATGTGACGCATGCGGAAGTGTTCCGCCGCTCCTGGAGATACCGGCACTCTCTACAACCAGCTGTCCTCTCCCTCGAACCCAAAGCATATTGGAAATGTGAGTGCATCATGCATATGTTTGTTCATTGCTGCTAATACATTATTTAGACCATACTGTACTATTGTGCGTTCTCTCTTTTCTTCTACATAAACCTTGGGAGTAAAAACCCTGACCACAAACAAGCTTCCTGACACGTTATCAAGACACCACTCTGAGGGAGAATCCATTAAAGGGCTCCTATCAGAGAGAGAAGTGTCTCTGATACGCCTTATATTGACATTGTCAATTGTGAGTACCACCATTGCAGAGTTACCTTGAGACTTCATTTGTTTATACTATCTGCACCATTATATACTTTTTTCTTTCATGTTCACGAGACACACAGCGCTCCGCTCAAATTACCAACCTACCAAAGATCTACCTGGACCTGGACAGTCCGTTTAAAGGGTGTAGAGCTGCTTTTTATTTGTTGTATTTCACACCACTATTGTATTCACTTTTGTATTCACTTTTATTGGTGGAGGTCATTTATCATATTATATGATATATATTTAAAATTTACATATCACTGTCACTTGCACTATATAGACCAGATATTGTTTCATTTTTAGTTTAAGAAGCGCCCGGTTTTTATTCTTGTTTTTGCCAGGAGTTACCATGGGTTTTCCCCACTCCTCTGTAGTCCCAGTGAGTCACAGAGAGGGCGGTGCAACCAGGCCTTGTGTCCAATCAGGGGCACAGGGGTGGTTCCTGCTTTGTCTGTACTTAATGCGTTGCACTAGCACATTCAGTCAGTTGTCCTCTACCTTGAGAGAGGCAGGTCTACCCATACCAAGCTGTGCAGGGCTCTGGCAGTTTGTGGCCCTCCCTTAGGGGAGAGGAGGGAGACTATTCCCCTTACTCTACCAGGGAGTAAGGGAAGAGCTAGGACTGCTCCTGGTGGCCTTTGGCTGGGAGTGAAGGTCCAGGGACATCCTGAGGGTGAAGGCCCTAAGCTCCAGTATCCTGTGATTGCTGTGCATTGTACAGATAATAAAGTGTTCCAGTTGTTCATTATACCCCCTTTGCCTGAGACTGAAATCTATCAGGTGTTGAGTAAAGAGTCCTCCTGCAGAGATTTCACCCCTCATCCCTGGGGTCTGCAAGAGATGGAGGCGCTGTCACCGTGAGTACGAATCAGTTGTTACCCCAGAAGCCTGTTCTGACATCCCCTACACTAATGTGGGAGACTCAGAACTATTGTGAGCCAGCAGGTATGCACCACCACACTCCAAGTAACAGCATAATCTCCCATAAATGGGGGGGGGGGGGACATAACCCCAAAACTGGAACAACCTACCAGAGACTCTCACATCCACCACCAGTTTAAGTTCTTTCAAATCTAAGGCTGTCTCACATTTTAATCTGGTCTGTAACTGTTTCATACGCCCATAATATATATTTTCTTTAACTGTGCACGCAATGTCTTGTATATAATGTATACCCTGCTCATTTATGTAACTGTATTTGTAACCATGTATTATTTGTCTTAACTCTGTGCCCAGGACATACTTGAAAACGAGAGGTAACTCTCACTGTATTACTTCCTGGTAAAATATTTTATAAATAAATAAACATGGGTTACATGTGTATCACATTTGTGTAATTATCTTTGAAATGTAGGTGTTACACACACTCATCATAACACCAATTCTTATTAGAAATAGTTTCACTAAACAGTAAGAATGTATGCTACATTATGCGTCTTCTGTATCAAACTAAGCACACTGCATTTACCATACATTACTACAACTGATTGAGGCACTTATAATACTGGTGTTTGTGAATTCCTTCATTTAGCTGTTTTTGGGTCAGACAAAGTTTCATTGTAGTAATAGGAGTGATTTTGTTAATTTTACGTTTTACTTTACACTGTTTGCCGAGGATTCCTCGGGTTTTTGATATTTTGCGCTTGCATCAAAGTCTTTAACCCCTTCCCTGCCAGAGGAGACTGCAATGGACTGAAGTATATAAATTACTGAACTGCAGAGAAATTGGTTGTGGCCACATTCATGGCAACGCCAATATATACTTGGGGCCGCTCCTCTTAGCACATTTTTGCCGACTCAATATTATAACAGATAAATGAAAGATATAGGGGCTTATTCTAGCAGCTTTGATGTTATCACTGCCAAATCGAACGGTTTGGCATGACCATACCTCACGGCCTGACATTTTGTGTTATCACGGTATTCAGAAAGAATTATCGCAAGTAAGAAACCGTGAGGTAGGAAAATTACCGGGGCCTGTAATTCGGAAAGCAGGGGGTCCCCAAGGCTAAAATCAATGCGGTTCAGCTCAGGAGACCCCCTGCTTCAATACTGTGGTGATAATAAAAACAGCATCATTACTTTAGGCTAAGCGCTAAGGTAATGAAGGGGTTAAGCCAAAGTACCTGGTATCTTGTGTAGAGGGGGTGGGTGAAGTGGATAGTTGCCCCAGGGTGGGTGGTTAGGCCTACCGGGAAGGTCGTGGGAGGAGTTAACCCCTTCTCTACAACAGCGGTAGTCATCACTACAGTAATAAAGGGGTTCACTCCTCCCGCAACCCTCCCGGTAGACCTAAACACACACCACGGGCCAAATACCACCTTCACCCACCCCCTTCTACTGCCAATAAACCGGCCACTGGTATTTAACCCCTTCATTACCTTAGCGGTTATCCGTTAAGGTAATGAAGCTGCGTGTAAATGTCTTTTTATTGCATAGCATGGAAGCAGGGGGTCTCCGGAGCTGATATTAATGCGGGAGTCTCCGGAGCTGATATTAATGCGGGTCAACTCCGGAGACTCCCGGCTTCAATCCGATGCAGTAAAAATACAATTTTTCTGCTAAGTAACTCCGCAGATCCCATCTCGCCCCCTCAGATGAGAACCTGCGAGTTGCAGCCGCGATGTGCATCTCGGAGCTACTAGAGTAGCTCGATATTTCAAGAAATGCGAGTTGGAGCAGTTTTGGAGCTCCCGCTTAGTTTGTCCGAGCGGGAGTGCTACTGGTCGGGGAGAAGCACTTCCCGAGTGATTTGGGCATGTTATCGAAGCTTTCTGATTAGGTACACTTGCAAACTCGCTCGATAAGTCACTTATCAAAGCTACAAGAATAGGCTCCATAACCTGTAGTGAGGCTCAGCTGAGGCTCTGCTGGGGTCTTCCTCCTGAAAATGAAAATCTTGCAATATACTTTCAGCAATTTCAATCAATCAATCAATACCCGCAAAGAACAGAGGCTCAAAAACGTATTATTAAGGAATCCCAAATAATGACAAATTCCCTGTATCCAATGCTCTCTAACCCAGTCCAGGGCGTTTTGGCACGGCCATCTCGCAGCAGCTGATCAGCCGCATGGTACAGCTGGCCGCCGGTCATGTCACCGTGAAGGTAAGTCCCTAACTGTGACCCTCTACCCCTAAATCAGACCCCTTACCCTAAAAACCCTTACCGTAATCCGCTAAACCCTTACCCTAAAACCCTAACCGTAACCCATTAACCCCTAACCTGAACCCCTTACCTTAACCCATTAACACCTTAACCCATTAACCCATTAACCCCTTAGCCTAAAACCCTTACCCTAACGCTTAATCAAATCCCTTACCCCTAACCCTAAAACCCCTAATCGGACCTCTTACCTTAACGCCTTACCCTAAATCCCCTAAAGTTAACCCCAAATACAAACAAATCCCTCTAACCCCTGACCTTCACGGTGAAACGGCCGGCAGCTAGCTGTCCCCTGCGGCTGATCAGCGCCGGCTAAATGCCGGCAGCTGATCGGCGGCAGTGCGATGGCCATGCCGGAACGTCCCAGTCCGCCTCTAATATCCGCCAGTCACAAGCAGAGTGACCGCCAATGTAAGGGACGACGGTCCTGATGCGGGTTAGAGGCACCACCCAGAATCAATATGCCAAGATGCACATGCCCAATGCTTTATGTTCTGTGTTCTCTATATATAACCTGCTATACGGGGCTGGACACATATAGACATAACACACTGCTCATTTGCTGTATGAATAAAGATATTCTCTAGAGATATAGCTCTGCATAGTGCAGGGTAAGACACCACATACTGCAGCTCCCTCAGTGTGACGTTCTTCGCCAGGCTCTCGTTCATTCCTTCTGTGCCTTCATCTCCGATACCGTTGTGATTCAGATACAGAGTCCTCAGGCTCCTGTTCTGTTCCAGAGCTCTCCATAGTGCTTGAGCTCCAGAAGGTCCCAGCTCATTGGTCCCCAACCTGTAGGGAACAAACATTAAGAAATCCCCTCGAGTCTTCTATTGGCAGATTAGAGACGTTAAACGCGCACAGGGCGCTATTTATCTAAATATACCAGACGCAGATCTTTAAAAAAAAGTTTTGGACATAAAACGGTAGTAACAATGGCAAACGTGCATAAAATTACAGGTGTGTGCCGAGTAACTTCTCCATTCCTCCTTGTATAGCGGGTTATTCAATAAAGTGTGATCGTGTCCACTGGGCGCTACTGCGCAGAAACTCACATCGAAGTCAATGGGAGCTTCCCAGCGATGATGCCCCGTTGGCACTATCCCACTTTCATGAAGAACCTCCATTAACTCAACCCAAATGGCGAACTAATGCACATGGGGCTAAATGGGAGCAAAATAACTTCATACATCCACGATAAGATATTGCAGCTTAAAATTGCGCCTCTCTGTGCATGAATTTACGTTGCTCAAAAATGTAATTAGTACATAAATATATAGAAGTTATGGTGGGTGAAAAGGGCAACAAAAAACCTCCACCGTAAGCATATAGCCAATAAGGAATATCACTTGTGAGCACATTCACATGTCTTAGACAGATCTGCAACCCCTGCCTTTCACAGGCCTGTCTAAGACATGACATGAATGTGCTCACAAGTGATATTCTTTATTGGATCTATCTATCTATCAAAAAGAAAGGTTCGGCTCTCAATAACAATTGGCAAACTCACCTCGGTGCATTGTAGTGAATACACAAAAATAGAGTTTAAAAAGGCACTCAAAATGTAGAAATTATGTTTCGGTCGCACTGTAAGACCTCTCTCGACATCTCAAATAGAGTGGGCCCAAAGCGATGGTCTGTGAATAAAATCGCCTTGCTTCATTTTGCGTTCCCGAGAGTGCCTTTTTAAACTCTACGTGTGTGTGTGTGTGTGTGTGTGTGTGTAACAAATGACAGGGGGTGCTCAGTGCTACATCCAAATGACAAAACATACATGGTAATAATTACAAGACAGTGCTACATCCAAATGACAAAACATACATGGTAATAATTACAAGAAATAATGCTTCAGTACTAATAATAATGCTAATACTAATAATAAAATATGTTTTTTTAGTTAGATATTTTGGCCAAAGCATCATAAGCCTGCACATCAAATCGTCAAGGTAAACCATAATAAGTGCACGTCCTACACTTTTTTAATGGTGGATCTTCTCATCTTGCTGCAGGTAAGGAATCTATCATGGTTCTTCCCCCTCATACAGAGGTATAGGGAACAGAATGCAGTGTAGTGTAGGACTTGCACTTATTATGGTTTACTTTGACGATTATTATTAGTACTGAAGCATTATTTCTTGTAATTATTACCATGTATGTTTTGTCATTTGGATGTAGCACTGGGCACCCCCTGTCGTTTGTTATATTCACTTGCCACAGCCCAGTGGCACTCTATGTGACATTACATATAGTCAAGATTAGGTGGGTGTGGTGGCACTCTATGTGACATTACATATAGTCAAGATTAGGTGGGTGTGGGCGTTTGAGCTTGCTGGGTTTGTGTGTGCTAATATATATATATATATATGTGGCAGGACGGCCTGTAGCCGAGGTCAGGGAACAGTCCACACCCACCTAATCTTGACTATATGTAATGTCACATAGAGT
Organism: Ascaphus truei; assembly: GCA_036426205.1. NCBI lineage: Eukaryota > Metazoa > Chordata > Amphibia > Anura > Ascaphidae > Ascaphus > Ascaphus truei. Next base: position 44,197 of record WSYH01001745.1, on the reverse strand, counting down.
GCCATTCTAAGGTCTATGACATACTGAAGGGTATTCTTGGAGGGGGAGGGCTCCTCCTCCCAGGATTCCTTCAGTAGGTCGAGAATACCCCGAGGTTGGCGTCCATATAGGAGCTCAAACGGGGAGAAGCCTGTAGATGATTGGGGAACTTCTCGTACCGCAAACAACAGGAAAGGGAGAAGTTCATCCCAAGCTCGCTTTTCAGTGTCCACAAACTTCCTAAGCATGGTTTTTAAAGTACGGTTAAACCTCTCTACCAATCCATCAGTCTGAGGATGGTAGACTGAGGTCCAGACGGATTTTACCTCCAATAACTTCAGGACATCCTGCATTAACTTTGCCATGAAATTTGTTCCCTGGTCAGTTAACATTACTTGGGGAAGTCCTACCCTAGAGAACAGTTCTAACAGCCTGTGAGCAACCTGTTTAGCAGTGGCTGATCTCAGAGGGAAGGCCTCAGGATATCTGGTGGCATAATCTACCACAACGAGTATAAATTTGTGTCCCTTCGCAGAGGGTTCTAAAGGTCCGACCAGATCTACCCCAATTCTCTCGAATGGGACGGCTACCAAGGGCAGAGGAACCAAGGGAGCCGGCTTCTGTCCTTTTTAGCTAGTTAACTGGCATTCAGGACATGTCTCACATAGTTTCATGATGTCACCATGTATGCCTGGCCAGTAAAACCGGGATGAGATGCGGTCCGTGGTTTTATCTCTGCCCAAATGACCTCCCCATGGGAGAGTATGGGCTAGGGTGAACACCGTTTCAATCAACCCTTTAGGGACTAGCACCTGTCGAATGACCTCCCCTGTTTGTGTAACCTTATTCACACGATATAGAATGTCATTCAACAGTTCAAAATGTGGAAACACTTTTACACCCTGTTCATCCATTATCTTGTTGTTGACCTGTACCAACTTCTCATATTGTCTAGCCAGAGCTGGGTCCTCCCTCTGCCTCTGACGGAAGTCAGGATGATCCAGGTCTGGCAAAATTCCCGTATCTATCTGTTCCCCACCCTGGTCATCCCCGGCCATGACCTGCAGTCTTTTGGGCTGACTAATGTTACCAAGAGTCCCAGCCTTTTTAACCAGTCCTCTTTTTCCGCACGTCTCTGTTTACGTGTCTTTGGGACATGGTGTCTACGGGGAAAAATCTCTGGGGAAAAGGGGAACAAGTCTCCGGGCTTCTCCGGTACCAGAGAAGTAGGCTCCGTAGGAGTAGGGGCCAACAATGTTTCGAGGTAGGGCCAGTCTCGGCCAAGTAGAACAGGAGCAGGTAGCCAGGGAGCAACTCCCACTAGTAGGCTAGCCTCTTGATCCTGGATACGCAGTAGAACGTTCGCCGTTGGGTATCTCTTTGTGTCCCCATGGATAAACTCGATATTCCAAGGAGAGTCATAAGATAGTCTATTGCTTGGAATTAGGCCCTCTAGGATCAGGGTTTTTCCAGAGCCCGAGTCCAGCATGGCATTTACTTTTGTCCCCTCCAGAGATGCTGGGACTAACCACGGATTGTGGTCCCCTCGGAGACAAGCTGTGGCAGTGGTTCTGCCATATGAACAGTCCATCTCATCATCTCCTGAATCCGCAACCTCGGTCGTCAGCGGAAGCTCTCGACGGGGCTCGGTGTTTGGACCTCTCCGTTGTTGGATGGGATCCTCCCTTCTGGTTGGTGGGGTTATCCTCTCCACCGGGTGGGTGACAGGAGTCCAGGTTCTCTGGGAATACTGTGGGTGGCGGCCTCCCTTGAGTGATCCAGTGGCCTCAGACCCAGGATGGGCGTCTCTGCGGGAGTTTGTACCAGGAACCCTCCGAGATGGGAAAGGGTCTTCCGATCGGGATGACTGGATCTCCCGTGCTGGCGGGTTGTAGACCCCTCGATTGTCTGCTCTCCTGCCTCTAGCATCACCGGAAGCAACTGGTGTTTGCACCGGCCGTTCCCAGCTATCCTGTTGGGTGTCGTCGCCCAGGAAGTTTTCCACCAAGCGGACCGCTGAATCCAGGGAAAATGCAGCGTGTCTTTTTACCCAGGAGCGGGAGGAGGGGGGCAGTATCTGTATGAACTGCTAGAGCACAAACTGTTCAAGGATCTCTGCCTTGTCATGTTTTTCCGGTTGTATCCACCTGGTACATAAGTCTACTAAGCGGTGGGCTACGACCCGGGGTCTGTCTCTGTTTGTATATTTGACTGTCCGGAACCGCTGTCGGTAGGTCTCTGGAGTGAGGCCTAGGCGATCCAGAATAGCAGCCTTTAGTTGCTGATAGTCCATGGCCTCGTCTGCTGGAAGAGCCTGGTAGGCTGCCTGAGCTTCCCCTATGAGGAGTGGAGCCAGAGTCGTTACCCAGCGATCAACTGTCCAGCCGTGGGCCGTGGCTACCCTTTCAAAAGTGAGGAGAAATGCCTCTGGGTCTTCGTTTGGCTTCATTTTATGCAGCATCACCGGTGGGTTATTTGGAATCCCTGGTCTGCCTGGGGCTGGGCCTTCAGCCAGCAATTGGAGTAGCTTTTCCTCTCGCTGGGCCTGTCGCTCATCTTGCTGGGCCTGTCGCTCATCTTGCTGGGCCTGTTGCTCAGCTTGCTTCTCTGCTAACTGGAGCTGTTGCTCAAGGAACTGAGAAAAAATTGTCTCCATTTTTTTCCCCCGTCTGTGTGTATGGCCCTTCAAATACAGGGCCCGTCCAACATCCCATTTCTGAGACCACCTGTGGAAGGACGCCTGTAGCCGAGGTCAGGGAACAGTCCACACGTGTAGTTTCAGGATAAATGAAAACGTTCAGTGGCTTTATTTCTCCACAGCAACATAACATGCGGGTACACTGTCCCTTTAAGCAAATAAATCCTGCTCCACGTTGGGAGAAAACTGACTAACACAGCAGTCCTAGCTAGCAGGCTGGCTGGCTAAACCATAACCAAACCATAAGAGTCTTTTAAGCAGTTAGAAAAACAAATGAAAAAGTCTTACTTTGGTTGCAGTAAGCAGTTTGATGTATCTGTCTGGCTAACAGCACATATCCATGTGCTCTGGTCTGAGGGAGCCAGCTACTGCCAGTCACAAGATTCTTTTCTACCTTCCTGGCTAACAGGTTTCAGCTTGCCTCCTGATTTCCTAACTTCCACCTGAGTTAACCCTTATGAGTGCTGGATGAAGCACTCAGACATATGTCTCCCAGGCGTAACTGATAGGAGTTGACTTCACTCTGTCACACACCTCCCCTGTTTGTGTGTGGCTAGTGTCCCACACGGCTAAAGCCCGACCCTCCACTCCTTCTCTTGACAAAAAAATCAGCATTTCCATGGTCCTTTCCAGGTCTATGCTGAATATCAAAAGAGAAGGGTTGGAGGGCAATATACCACCTGGTCAACCTTGGATTTGTGTCCTTCATGGTGTTTAACCACTTCAAGGGCGCATGGTCAGTGACCAGGGTGAAGTGTACTCCGGCGACATAATGTCTCAAGGCCTCAATTGCCCATTTTACAGCGAGGCACTCCTTCTCAATAACGGAATACCTCACTTCCCTTGGGAACAGCTTCCGGCTGATGAACAGTATGGGGTGTTCAACACCATCAAATTGCTGAGACAGCACTGCTCCCAGTCCTACCTCTGAGGCATCCGTCTGGATGATGAAGGGCTCTTTAAAATCTGGGCTCCGAAGAGCGGGGCCCTCTGACAGGCACTTTTTTAGCATGTCAAAGGCGTCTTGGCACTCCCAAGACCATTTAACTTGTGTCGGGGCACTCTTTTTTGTCAGATCTGTTAGGGGTGCAGATATTTCTGAAAAATTGGGGATAAACCGCCGGTAATACCCTGCTAACCCCAAAAGGGAGCGGACCTGTGTCTTTGTCTGTGGGGTGGGGACTTCCTTTATGGCGGCCACCTTGCTAGCTAGTGGCCTTACTATCCCTCCCCCAACGGCATAGCCCAAGTACTTTGTAGTGGATTTACCCAGGGCACATTTTTTTGGATTTGCAGTGAGCCCTGCTGCTCTTAAGGACGTTAGGACTGCCCTTAACCTTTTTATATGAGACTGCCAGTGTCTGCTATAGATGACAATGTCATCCAAGTAGGCCGCGGCATATGCCCTATGGGGTCGTAGTACCTTGTCCATTAACCTTTGGAACGTGGCTGGAGCCCCATGTAACCCAAATGGCATAGTGACGAATTGGTATAACCCGAGAGGGGTGGCGAAGGCAGTTTTGCATTTGGATTCTTCCGCTAGAGGTATCTGCCAATATCCTTTCATGAGATCTAGGGTAGAGATATACTCTGCTTTCCCAAGCGAGTCAAGCAATTCATCCACCCTAGGCATTGGATATGCATCAAATCTGGATACAGCATTTACCTTTCGCAGATCCACGCAAAACCTCACCTTCCCATCTGGTTTAGGGACCAACACGATAGGGCTACACCATTCGCTGTGGGACTCCTCGATCACGCCCAATTCCAACATGTCTATTATCTCCCTCTCTACCAGGTCTTTTCGGCCCTCTGGCAATCTATAGGGACGGGACCGTACTTTTACGCCAGGTTCTGTCTCAATCCTATGGGACACTAAATTAGTGTGCCCTGGCAGCTCCGAAAAAACATCTGGGAACTGGTCACATAATTCTAGTAGGTCTGACCTTTGTTCCGTTGTTAACTGCCCTCCCATGGGAACCTGATGGTCATTGTACGTACTACCCTTTGGAAGCTGCGGACCCAAATCCGTCTCTCCTTCCCGAGGGTGGATGAACAGCGATCTCATCGTTTTCCAGGGTTTCAGGAGGTTCACGTGGTAGATTTGTTTACCCTTCCTGGACCCTGGTTGAGAGATCTCATAGTTCACCTCCCCGGTGCGGTGGAGAACTTGGAAAGGATCCTGCCACTTCGCAAGGAGTTTACTCTCTGATGTCGGTAGTAGTAGCATCACTTATAATCAAAAAATAAATAGATGATACCGTTCTGTGGCTAACGAAATGCTTTTATTTGTGCGAGCTTTCGAGATACACTGATCTCTTCTTCCGGCGATGTTACAATGAATGAAGCAAGCAAAGGGTATACTTAAAAACAGTGTCTCTTGGAATGTTATCTGTGCTTGTCCCTCCCCCGGTGTGGATGAGATTTATGGCTAGAGGTGTTAAATGGTTCCTGAAAGTAAGTGATGTAAGAGTGTGTGTGTATCTGTGTGAATATAAATGAATGGAGAGACCACAGTGTATATAGTGCTTTACAAAAGGTGTGTGTGGAGTGGGAGTTAATATAAATGGTGTGGGTAGGTGTGGAAATGTGAGAGATTGTAGCATAACTAAAAGTGTGTGTAGATACTATGTGGTCCCTATTGGTGTATAGGGATGGAAAAACAAGGAGTATTAGTATGTGTAAGAGACAGCTGTGTGTGCATACACATAGCACAGTACTGCACCGACACACTTTATTCGAGCAAATACCCAGTATGTACCTGGCAGATACCTGGAATGCGCCGCTCCTCACCTCTGACAAGCCCCGTTGCGTTTGCTTTCCCAGCCTGGGTTCATGCCTGGCTGACGGGCGGCTGATCTGTTAAATGATAATGATTAGGATTTAATAGGCTGCAATGCTTCGCGTGTCTACCAGATGGCATAAATTCATGAATTGTAATGCAGTATATATATATATATACTGTGCAGTATTGCAGCCAGCGGGAATAAAATGCTTCAATCCCTGCCTGGAAAATACCTCAATGCACTCGGGCAGAAAACAGTCACAAACCTCAATACACCCGGGTATACCCGAATTCGTGGGACTAGCCGAGCTCGAATAAAGTGTGTCGCCAGTGTATGTACAGACATTGCCTTTAGCGCTCATGGGAAGAGAGTTCACTTGTTTCAGTAATGACTCATAAAATTTTGATCTCTCGTATAGTATACGTGTTTGTGTGTGTGTGTATGTGTGTGTATATATATATATATATATATATATATATATATATATATATATGTATATATGTATGTATATATAGTATACACGTGTGTATACCATTTTATTATAGTATGTAATACAATCATTGCAACTTTAATACAGTGTAAGTTCAAATAGCATAAGAAAGAGTTTCTGCTGGAAAAACATACGCTATGATCTGTACTTACGCTAACTTTTCAATAGCACATTCCTGATCCTTAAGGATATCACCCAAAAGTTCTGCGGACTCCTTGGTGAGATTGTTGGAGCTGATCCTAAGAAACACAGTATTTAGTATGAGTGAGTGTGTGATATATATGTAACATGGTATGTCCCATAGTACCTGTCTTTCCCTACATAGTATACAGTATCTGCTATGTAAGTCCTGTTAAGTTCCAGGCAGTAGCAGGTTAATCTATGGGCCAGTGACCCCCCCCCCCTTCTGCTTCCCTTGAAAGTGAAGAAAGAGAGGTGATGACTCATGGCCTGCGTACAGCCTATTGGAGGTGGGTACAGTCAGTCTATGAGCCCGCCCCTTCCAGAGTTTTCTAAGGGGAGTAGCTAAAAGTTAGAGTCTGACTGCTCCCCAAGGAGAGAGGAAGGAGCTATCAGTCTTCTCCATCAGGGGAAAGCATGCTTACTCTAGGCCAGCTGGCCTAGAGATCATCAAGACTAAGGCCCATGATACCAGGCAAACACCATCTAGAGGTCCTGGGACTTGAGAGATATTATGCTGCTATGAAGAGCTGCTGCAACAATAAATTCAGTTCTGTGATACCTCTGCCTGGCGTCAGTTCCTGGGTAGGAGGGGTGAGGAGTGCAGTGGTGGGGACTGACACCCATATGCCATGAGTTCCATCACGGCTGGAGGCGCTGAAACCACGAGTAAGAAGAACCCAGAGATCTGTCTAAGCCTGTCCTGTTCCTGTCTCATTACCAACTAGCAGACGACGCAGTACTCCTGCAGCCTAATAGGTATAGCACCACACACCTGGTAATATGGGTGGATCCCCAGGGATGGGTCCCTATGTGAGATAGGGGGGGAACCGTGTTACATATATATGTAACATGGTATGTCCCATAGTACCTATCTTTCCCAACATAGTGTATCTGTTATGTAAATCCTGTTAAGTTCTAGGCAGTAACAGGTTAATCTATGGGCCAGTGACCCATCTTCTGCTTTCCTTGAAAGTGAAGGAAGTAAGGTGGTGAGTCATGGCCTGTGTACAGCCTATGAGAGGTGGCTACCGTCCATGAGCCCGCCCCTCCCAGAGTTGTCCCAGGAGGAGCATCAAAATTAGAGCAGTCTTGCTCTCTCTGACGAGGAGAGAGCATGGGCTGTCAGCCTCTCCCATTGTGCAGATGAGCTGGCCCACTTTAGGTCTAAAGGCCAACAGAACACCAAGACTCAAGGCCCATACTACCGGGCAGGCACCATCCAGAGTTCCTGGGACTTTGGAAAGTATGATATGCTGTAAGAAGAAGCTGCTGCAGGATGAGTAATAAAGCTGTGTGTTCACCATACCTCTGCCTGGGTGTCATTTCCTGGGCAGGAGGGGTAATGAATGCAGTGGTGGGAGCTGACATCCTACATCCTAGGATCCCATTGTGACGATCGAGAGGATTTGGCCCGGGATTAAAGGGGTTCCTAGTGTTTGCACCCACACATACACTAGGGTTGATGCGGGAGGGAAAGGGTTAAGTTAAAACAGTGATTCTAGCCCTTTGTTTAAATTACTCTCAAAGATGCCTGCCTACTAAGGATTGCAAATGGTCAGGAGAGCGACCAAATGTTTAGGAAACAGCCCTGATCAAAGGCTAATTGCCTAATTGTTTATGCTGGGCCCAGGAACTGACTAGTTTAAGTGTGATACTTCACACTAAACACTGGAAGCCCAAAATCTGCTTCAAAGACTTTTGCTAGCCTTTTCGGCATCTAGGGTTAAGAGATGAGTTTGACATGGTATTTAAGTCAGAGTCACTTACTCAAATGTCTTCATGTATAGGGCTTCATGTCTTTCATGTCCTCATGTCTTCATGCCTGTGTCCTCATGCATGAGTCTTCATTCATGGGCTGCATGTATTGCTGTATGAACTGCCAGTCCAGATGTTTCATAATTTCCATCTTTAAGTAAGTGTCCATATTTTGCCTGTTATTTGTATATTTTGTGTGTTCACCTTTATCAAGGAATAAATTATATTTTATCATATCTAAGTCTCGTCCCAGTTCAACCCAGTTATATATATTATATATTTTTGGTGTACTATTAATAGCCTGTCACAAAGCTCCCGTCACACCCATCACAGCTGGAGGCACTGTACCATGAAACGAAGCTCACGTAAGAGATCCTAAGCCTGTCCTGTTGCTCCATACCATCGCGGCAACTCAGTTTCTCCTGACCTCACAGGTATGCTCAGCACCATACTTATACCAGCCATGTACCGCAGATGTTAATCTCTCCCAGAGAGGGGGGAAACAGGGTTACATAGGCTATATATATAGTAATATATATATATATATATTATATATATATATATATATATATATATATATATATATATATATATATATATATATAGCCTAAGAAACACAGTGTTTAGTATGTGTTAAGGGATGTGTGTAATATATATTAGTGCATTGACATTGATAAAAAAACAAAAACTGTTTGTGTGTGTGATCACCAACAAGACGTTGCGTATCAATATGAATGCACTAGAGCGGGAGTAGCAAACTTCATCCCCTTGATGAAGTCACTTTGCGTGACGAAACGCGTAGGGACGTGGTGACGTCATCACGCACGGGTAGCGACACGTGGTGTTCCTGGACTCGTAGCAGCCGAGACGCACTACACAGCACAGCCAGCTGACTTTTCCCTGCTGTATACTGAAGCAGTGACGGAGGTTAGTCACACAGGCTCTGTGAGGCATAGAAATAAGGCGTCAGTTTGATACATGAGCTGCACAAGTCTGCAGGAGGCTTACAACTAGTCAGGTGCATTCAGCATTTGCGGGCTCCTCTACCCCCACTGATGACATCACAAGAGATTTCTCTCCCATGAATGTGTTGTTTTAAAATCTTGTAAGTGTTATTCCTTGGGACCATTTTTGCTCAAATAAATTACCTACTTTTATACACAGATTTACGCTATGGAGCTTGCGCTTCTCTGTGTTTCGTGTCTTTAGGTTTACGGTGGTTGGCTATACCACTCTTCTGAAGCGGCAAAGTCTTCCATAGAACTGGTTTGCTGAATTTTGAACCTCTCTGGATTTATCATCAAGTGGAACTATTCGGACACATCAAACTCTAATTAAGTTATGTATATTATATTATTGTTCACCCTCAATATCTATTTTATATGTTATTAGAATAGGAATTTAATTGATTATATATATTTTATTAATTACATATTAATTTAATCACTTAATCTGCAGTTTTCTATCTAATTATACCCCCTCCCTAGCGCTACATTTTTTTGTGTATTGTGAGATATATATATATATATATATATACAGTGTTCGACAATTATATACATTTACACGCCCGGGGCATGTGGATTTAACCTCCGGGCAAGTAAATATTGGCCCAAGCAGCATATGTGTTTTTTAAATTTCCCCCGCTCGCGCTGCTGATTTCCCACACTCGCGAAAAGAAAAAAAAGCCGGAGGCGGGTTCATGTTGTTGGGGGAGATTACCCCGCCTCCGGCTCTCTGAGCACTGCCTTCGCTCCTCCCCCGCCTCTCAGCAACTTTCCCTCCTCAGCGCTTCCACTCCTCCCCCTTCCGGCAGCCAGCCCCTTCTACGCCTGTCTGCCTCAGGCCCCTGCAGGGCCATCTGTCGCCCCCCCCTCCCTCCCATCGGGCCTCTGTGACAAAAGTCAAAGAAGTTTCACTTACTATGCGCGTGCACAGCACACACAGCTTTTTTTTTTCTTCATTATGACAAAGTAAATTAATAAAGACGGTTGAAACAAAATGGTTGTTATGCAAAAAACTGGAACAAATACCTTCTGGTGTGAAGGTGTCTCTGCATGCTATCCATTACCATGTGAATGGACAAAGGAGAGAAAGAAATATTGTTAATCTCATTTGCAAAAGATTAATTATTACCAGTTGTAATTTTCTAACATCAGTGCTTGTTTTTTATTGGCTGTTTTCCTTTGTACATTTTGCTATACATTGTATAGCTTATGTCAGTTTTTTTTCTATATCTGCAGGTGTGTCAAAAATCTAGTGGAAGAACTAAATGGATTTCTACCAGGACTCCATAATCGTTGGATGAACTAAATCAAGAGAATGATGAGCATTGAGCCAGGGAAATTAGGGCAATTCTCTAAAGTCAGCATGGTTGACAAATCTCAAAGAGCAGTATCTGAACAATGAGAAGATACAGTAGCTGGGGTGGAGTTTTATATGCTATATTGATGTTAATTTGATGCTCTCTTTCTTGTTTCACAGTAACTGTATACTGGTTACAATATGAGCAGAGGTGGGGGAGGGTTCCAGTGCACAGTTTGAGAATATAGTCTGCCCTATCCACTTCCATGTACTGTTACATCTTGCAGTGTTTCAGGACAGCAAAGTGAAACAGAACCTTACACTACTTTCCACAGTAATTATTACAAAGCTAAACCCGTAATCTCTGAATTTCTCACGTACTGTGCAGGATTACTGCCCACAAGCCATGCTAAAAGGTCATATGTGCTTTGGTAGCAGTTTGGTATTCACCCCGTAAAGAGATTACTTGTTATTAGTTAATTTGCTTACAGAAACAGTCAAGAAAAAGGCAGCACTCAATCCTAGGGCAAATTCATCTGGATTTATATCAAACAGTACACATGGCTTGGTAATGCAAAAAAGTTACCTTTATTCAGCAATCCCTCAAGCCAAGGCAACCCCCCCCCCCCCTCACATCTCTAGGGTCTCTGGGCCGCCTTCACAGCCCAGGGGAGGGGCTGGGGGAGGGGCTAAGGAGAAGCCTTAGGCTGTGTCCCCGCTGGCGCTGAGTGCGCTCATGCTTAGAGATCGCTCCAAGCATGAGCGCCGGGTGTCCTGGCACGCACAGGGGGGGGGGGGGGCATTGAGCGCGCTTGAAAGTATAATTTTTTTGTTTACCTAAGCGCCGAGTGCACCGCGTGAGCGGGGACTTACATATATATATATATGTAAGTAACCGCCGCAAGCGCCGCCCACTCAGCGCGCTCAGCACCAGCAGGGACTCAGCCTTAAGGCTCAGCCGGGAGTTGGATATTTTTTTATATCTTCTATACCTTTATAGATGCATAATAATGGATGCATTCTGAATATCTGGACTAACATTCTGATTTATCTCTTAAAACAGGTAGATGTCTGAGCTGAATCCTATCATCAATTGGCTACAGAATTTAAAATGTAATTGGTATGTTTCCTTAAATCAATTTGCAAGGGCACTTCTTAAAATGTAATTAACCATTTGGTATGTATCTGTGAGTTGATTAGGCAGACCCTTCCCTTAATTGTTATTCAAGTGACTGTGTTTTAGAGTATTTAAGACCAACTATAGTGGCTGTGAGCCATATGGCTGTGCCATCTTAAAGTGCCATAATTAAGTGTTGGGCAGAGATAACATTGGAGTTGAAATTGGAGGTGAAAATTGAGGAAGATCTGGACTCCACACAACAACTTTGCAACTGTGAGAACTTTACTTTGTAAACGCTGTGATTATTTGTACTCTTCCTATTCTCCAGTACCTGGGAAGTCTCTCCTCCTGCATCTCACCATGCCCTACCTATTGCCTTTTCTATTTACTGTTTCATCACTCCTTGTGAATGTCTCTGTTCTCTCCAACTTCCCCACTCCCCACTGCTCCATTATTTATACACCTCTCTCCCAACAACTTCTTTACCCATCAATAAAAAAAACACCCACACAAATCCTCTATTCACACCCTTTATCTACTCCTTCCTGCTGCTGGCGATCTCCCTGGAGCCAGGCATACACAATTTCTCTCATTCATGCCTCACTGTCATCACCTCCCATGCAAATTATGTCAACCTTTTCATTTAATACTGACTAACCTTAAAACTTGCCCCACAAATCAAGCATCCCAATAGCCTGCTCTCATGGCTATTGTCCCACACCCTGTCACTCCTACCAACCATTGTGGCCAAGCACAGCCATCGACAGCACTTATTCCCTCACCTGTTTTCTCTGTAAATTCCCCTCAAACCTTAGATTGTAAGCTCTTCGGAGCAGGGATTTCCTTTCCTATTGTCTGATTTTGCTGCACTTATTGTATAATTATAATCAGTGTTCGACAATGCTATACATTTACACGCCCGGGGCGAGTGGATTTAACCTACGGGTGAGTAAATATTGGCCCAAGCAGCACACGTGTGTTTTTTTTAATTTTCCATGCTCGTGCTGCTGTTTTTCCCCCGCTCGCGCTGGAGAAAAAATCAAAAAGCCGGAGGCGGGTTCATGTTGTTGGAGAGATTACCCTGCCTCCGGCTCCCTGAGCAGTGCCTTCGCTCCTCCCCCGCCTCTCAGCAATACTTTCCCTCCTCAGCGCTTTCAATCCTCCCCCTTCCGGCAGCCAGCCCCTTCCGTGCCTCTGTCTGCCACAGGCCCCTGCAGGGCCATCTGTTGCCCCCCCCTCCCATCGGGCCATCCGCCCCCCCTCCCATCGGGCCATCCGCCACCACCCCACCTCAATCTCTCCCGGCCTCCGTGACCCCCCCTTACCCCAATCTCTCCCAGCCTCCTTGACCCCCCCTCACCACAATCTCTCCCCGACATCCCAAATCTCCCCACTCACTCCCGATCTCGCGTGGCAGCTCCGCCAGGTCGGTGACCCGGAAGGTCTCCTCCACCGACAGCCACTGAGCTGAGGCTGCCACCGCCCCCATGTCCCGGCGTGTCTGACACCCGGTGACCCGCAGCAACAGCCGCCGAGGGCGACACCCAGCCTGCCCCCCGCCTCTTCTCCCTCTCTCCGTGGGATATGGCGCTCTCCGGGGGAGACCACAGCGATCCCAAGGTGTGTAGAGGAGGGAGGGGGGAGAGTGTGTGTGTGTGTGTGTGTGTAGGGGGGGGGGAGAGAGAGAGTGTGTGTGTGTGTTTAAGTGTGCATGGGAGAGTGTGTGTGTGTGTAGGATACCAGAAGTGTCACATCACCCCACCCAATCACCCCCCCCCATAACCCCAATCACCCCACCCCATCACCCCCCCAACCCCCCACCCCATCATCCCGTCACCCCACCCCGTCACCCCATCATTCCCCCACCCCACCCAGTCACCCCACCCAATCACCCCACCCAATCAAGCCCTCTCTCTCGCCCCCTCTCTCTCGCCCCCTCTCTCTCTCACCCCCTCTCTCTCTCACCCCTTCTCTCTCTCACCACCTCTCTCTATCTCTCTGAAATTGGATATTTACTTACCCTATATATCTTAGCTGCCCTATACTACACCGAAATAATCTATACTGCTTACTTCCAGATCTGACTCAAGCTTCACACGGAAGACATCGGGAACCCCCCCCCCAACCCAGCAAGAACGTAGGGAACACCTCCCCTCCAATGTATAACATTGCGGGAATGAGGGTACTGGACATTGAGGGACTGCGGATCAAGTAAGATCCGGCATCACATACCACACACACACACACACACACACACACACACACACACACACACACACACACACACACACACACACACACACACACACACACACACACCACACAACACACCACACACAACACACAACACAAACACACACACAACTAATTGTAGTATAATGTAATACAATAAATACATTTATGTCAAAAATAAATGTTGTTCTGACTAAGAATTTATTAAATGTGTTTTATTTTAAAGCGGGGTTGGGGGCGGGGCTAGGGGCGGGACTAGGGGTGGGGTTAGGAGCAAGTAGATTTTTTGGTTGGGCTAGTAGATTTTTGGGTGATTTGTCAAACACTATATACATATATATATATATATATATATAGCCTAAGAAACGGTGTTTAGTATGAGTGATGTGTGTAATATATATTAGTGCATTGACATTTATATATAAAACAAACTGTTTGTGTGTGATCACCAACAAGACGTTGCGTATCAATGTGAATGCACTAGAGCGGGAGTGGCAAACTCCAATCCTCAATGGCCACCAACAGGTCAGGTTTTAAGGATATCCCTGCTTCAGCACAGGTGGCTCAGTCAGAATGATATGATGGGTGGGCCTTGCCTGGAAATTCTCTGTTACTCGGTTGTTTTTTGTGGCGGTTCTTATTATGACATGTTAATTAAAGCGGTGGCCTTCCCTTCCAGCTTCAGTGTGAGTGTGGTAATTGGTAGGATGTCAGGTGTCGGTAATTCTGATGCCTGTCCGGTAGAAAACCGGAGGTAATACCGTACACGTATGTGGGGGCTATTTGTGTGTGTGTGGCTGTTTGTGTGTGTGGCTGTGTGTGTGTGTGTGGCTGTGTGTGTGGCTGTGTGTGTGTGGCTGTGTGTGTGCATTGACTGCTGCTGAGCACGCTTCAAAGTCAATTTTGTTTGTCTCCCCAAGTGCCAAGCTTGGGAGAACATACATGCAATCCTTTTGGGGGTAGGGGGGCAATCATCCACCTCTTTGCTACCTCCCTTCCCTCTCCCCTCCCCCTTTTTTTCCCTTTCCCCTCCCCTCTCCCCTTATTTTCCTTCTCCCATGTTCCTTTTTATTCTCCCTGCTCTCTGCCTTGCTGTCCCCTGTGTCATCCACACTCCTACCTGCAGTATTATATATTATTTATTTATTTCCCTTTTCAATGTTGTGTTTTCACTTTTTTTTAATTATTATTTCTGTACATTCATAGTAAGACTGATATAGTGGCAGCCGACCCTCTCACTTGCAGAGGATCGCAGCGAAGCAGGTTCCCAGCGGACGAGAGCAGGACTATTGAGGACTATAGGTGCGCTATTGCAGGGCAGATACTGGAAGGAGGGTGTGTGACATCACAGCGCTGGGGCGTGCACCTCCCCCGTACCCTCCGGCGATCCGGTCACCCGCCGCAACCACCCGCAGCCCCCCCTCGCACCACCAGCGCTTGCCGGGCACTCGCGCATTCCCGCACTCGGCGGAGGCGAGGGGAACAAGGGGAAAGCCCAGAGGGCTACATAAGCATGCTCCGGTCCCCTTGTGCACTGCTGCAAACTGGGGCGGGTAACAGACAGGAGTAGGAGGGGCTGTCTGTGTGCAGTGAAGTCCCCGCCCCCGCAGCAAGCAGACAGCACAGAGAAGAAGCAGCACGGAGCTTGAGCTTCTTGGCTGCCCGTGCACAGCGTCTGCCCACCCCCGTGCCCGTGCACAGCGTCTGCCCACCCCCAGGTTTCCCCCCCTAAATAATCTTGTGCGCCCCCCAGTTTGCGCACCGCTGACATAGATAATACTTTGTAACTTACAAGACTGATTTGGTGTTGCAGATTATTCCTTCTAATGTCTTTACCCCTCGGTCCCTCAGCCCGCAGAGCTGGAGTTCCGCCTTGTCCAACCTGGAGTTTGTCAGGCAATACTGCAGGGCTTGGATGTCTATGTTGCTCAGTGGGGTATTGCACAAGAGGACATTCTTGAAGGAAGGGGACACTGTGTTTCTCACCTCATCATCATGCAGTTCAAATATGTAGTGGATAAGTTTCAGTAGGTCATGGCTGGAAGGCTCTGGGTTCATTTTAGTTTTGAACCACTCCACCAGAGCCTCTTTAACGTGTTCTTTCAATGTAGGTTTGTTATTTAATAGGCTGTTATAATCTGGGTACATCAAAAGTCTCATAAAGAACTTGACGAAGTTATGGAATCTTGCGGTATGCTCACTAACAATAAGTTGTATGAGTCCGTTGTTTCTGTTCCTGGGATGATTGTTCTCACAAGTCCAGAAATCCAGACATTCCTTTAAATCATCTCCAGCCTGGATTTCCCACACACAGTGGATGGCAGCTAACATGTTTTGTAAAATATCACGTTGATACTCATTGCACTTATCATTGTTATACAGGGCCTTACCCCACTTGTCCATGAGAATGTCTTCAGGAACCCCCATTGTGTTTTGCTCTCTTTGAACAAGGTTTTTATAGGACACTTTTGCCATTTGTTTGAATTTATCTTCATCAAGTTCTTTGCCATTCATCTCTTTTAAACTTTTTTGCAAAATATGGATTAATACCTCATTGAGGGTGAATAATTTCTCCAATTGGTTTTCCAAATGTATATTCTCTGACCTGTCCAGGAGATTATACACAACTAAAATAGACAAAGGCGTTGAAGTGTAATCTGGCAACTTCATTTCCTTTATCTTATTAATTATATCATCTGATCTCACACTTTTTGCAGTGATTCTTTCATAGTACTCCTGAGTCTCGGGATCAGTAAAGTCTTGGATAACAAATGCCATTAGGCAATTTTTGCCTAATGCTCTCGGTGAATCCAAACGGGAAACAACCAACACATGTGTTTGGGGGAGAAGATCTTTGGTAATGATTTTTGTCACTAGGGTGCTCAAATCAAAGGGAGTATTGATATCATCATTTGAATCGAAATGGCTATGCTCAACACAATGTAGTTCATCAATCGCATCAAGAATAAGGAGCACATCATGTGGGTCACTGTTAAGAACTGAAGAGGGAGCCTCGCACCCGCACGTCTCTTCTACAAGCTCTTTCACACTAACTTGTTGCTTGGAGGACTTCATGTTCCTCAAGGATAAGTACAGAATACATTTATATTCTAGCGCCCCTCCCAGCGCCCATTTCCTTTGTAGCCATCTGCAGAGGCAACTCTTGCCTGTTCCAGAGTCTCCCACCAGCAGCATTCTCTCCGACATCATCTTCTTACCCTGTGGGGTGAACAATTGTTCCGAGCTTATGGTCTTCTTGTCTTCAAAAACGTGCTTATATTCCCCACGAGTTGTACGGAGCGTACGTCTATCCACAATACGCAGTTTTCTTGGGACAAGGTGATCCTTCTGAGGATCCATTTTTTGCTGAATAAATTCTCTGTATTTTTCAATAAGCCCTATAAAATAAAACACAGCATGAAAAAGAGGTGTATGATACAGTAGCTCTAGAAAGGAATTGGAACTACAGAACCAGCAAAGTCCTTTGTTCTGTTTAAGTCTTAGAGAGGGTTTATTTTTGAAGTCTCTGGTTGATAATGCCATAGCTCAGCCCACAAACACACTCACCTCAGCACACAAACACACTCACCTCAGCACACCAATACACACTCACCTCAGCACACAAACACACTCACCTCAGCACACAAACACACTCACCTCAGCACACCAATACACACACCTCAGCACACCAATACACACACACCTCAGCACACCAATACACACACCTCAGCACACCAATACACACTCACCTCAGCACACCAATGCACACTCACCTCAGCACACAAACACACACACACCTCAGCACACAAACACACACACACCTCAGCACACCAATACACACACACCTCAGCACACCAATACACACTCACCTCAGCAAACAAACACACCCATCTCAGCACACCAATACACACTCACCTCAGCACACCAATGCACACTCACCTCAGTGGCATAACAAGTGTGCCGCTAAACCCTGCAATATGCAGAGGGGAGAGGGAGAAGGGGGGTAGTGGGGGCCCGAGAATGAGTGAGGGCCCAAGAACGAGTGAGGGCCCGAGAACGAGTGAGGGCCCAGCCAGTCGGTGCTGAAAGTTGGAGCACAACTTCCACGCATGGCAGCTGCTGGCACCACTGCTGCCACTCTGCTTGCTGCGTGACAACCTCTGCTGCTTGGGACAGGGTCCTCACTCTGCAGCCAAGTCCTCCTCCCCTTTGCCCGTTTCAATTTTCCCGGCACAAATTGCCCCGCCACGTGACGCAACCGGAAGTTGGGCAAGTGTGAACTCCCCCCCATCTCATGTGGCCATTTCAGCTCTGCATTCAGCCTGCAGCAGTTTCCACCGATGTGACGTGACCAAGCTTAAAGCAGGCCGATCCACACCCCCAAGGAAAGAGGGGGAAAAGAGTGAGGGGGACTGAGATACATGGGGGGGAAGAGGGGGACAGTTAGTGGGGGGGGGAAAGATATAGATAGAGGAGTGTGAGTGATGTGGTGTGTGAGAGGGGTGGGGGGTAGTGTAAGAGAAAGAAAGGGGGACTCGCAAGGCCGCCCCTAGTAAAAACTATATTTATATTGTTTATTATTTGGGGGCCCTTTAAAAATGTTGTGGGGGGGGGCAATTAATGTAACTAGGCCACTGACTCACCTCAACACACAAACACTCACCCCGGCACACAAATACACTAACACTCTGGCTTTTTGCAGTTGTAGGAGGTACGAAACGATCTTAGTGTCCCTGTAGGAGATGAGTGCAGAGGTGCGACCAGGGAGACATATTTGGGGGAAATAAACCGTGGCTTTTATTCAGCCCGTAGCATCAAACGATACGTCTTTAAGAAAGCAACCAAATAAATAAACATCATATCCCCCTGTAAGGGCTAATTCACTCTCCCACCCCCTATCTGCAGGGCTGGGAGGATAGGCCTCTTGCAAACCTATGAAACCAAAGAGGTACCTGGAAACAGGGGGCCCTTTATGTCAGTCTCTGGGACTGGGTTGGTGTCCACTGGGGGACCACCCTCTGACGCATTCCAGGGTTTGCTGGGCCCTGGAATAAGGTCTGGTTCCTGGGGGTCTTGCTGGCCGCACAGTCCTGTGCTCAAGACCACTTGATCCTGGGAATCTGTTCTGACAACACAGTCCCTCTGTGTCCAAGAGATCTTCCCTGCAGTGTAAGCAGGAGGCTTTTCTACCTCTCTGATGAGCCAGGTGGAGCCTGGTTAATTGTCTCTAGCTGCAATTAACCAGCTCCCTGCTGGACTCCTCAGCCACATACAGGCTTCCTATTTCATGCCCTATTTAGACAGGGGTTAAGGCCCAGTCACAGTCACTATGAAAAATTTAATAAACATGTTCCAAAAATGGAAAAATATTTTATATTGAAGTAAAAGAAACACAGATGAGTGCTCTGAATAAGCAAACATACAAGTGCTTAACTTATCTAGTGCTTATTCGTAGCACTCATTTGGGTTTCTTTTACTTCAATATAAAATAATTTTCCATTTTGGAACAACTTTTTTGCGCTGGTGTCTTTTCTTTAAATTTGCACTGTTAGATGTTTTGAGCCACCTTACTATACCCGCTGCATTTGTCATGATCCTAGTGTCAGGGTCTCCTAGACCTCCTGCCTAGCCATAGTTCTTCTTTGTCCACTGGGTATGCTGCTGTCTTCTGTTTCCTCTGGGTTCCTCTGCCTCTGTCTTCTTGTTGCTCCTGTCTCTGCCCTTTATAGCTTCTGCTTCCTGGTTTGTTCAATTGCCTTTGCTTCAAGTCAGACTCCTATCACATGCCTCTGTCTTTGATCCTGATCTGTTTATGTACCTGTACCTGTATTATAGTCTGTTCACAGTAAAGGCCCTTGTTAGTAATCTGGCTTGTCCCTGTTTGTTCCTTGCTCCCCGGTCTCAGTCCCTGCTCTCCGGTCTCAGTCCCTGCTCCCCGTTCTCAGTCCCTGCTCCCGGACCTGTCCTGCCCCGCCTGTCCTGTTCCAGTCTCCTCGTTGCCGACCTCTGCTTGTTACCTGACTTCGCTACCTGCCGCCTGCCTCGGACCCCTGCTTGTTACCTTACTTCGCTACCTGCTGCCTGCCTCGGACCCCTGCTTGTGACCCCTACTTCGCTTCCTGCTGTTCCGGCCACCGAGATCCTACCCGCCACAGGAGTCTCCCGTGACAGAAAGCAAAGGCCACTTCTGGATCTCGCTGGAACAGATTCTTCTTCTGCCTGCACCCTTTCCTGCCTGCTGCAGCAGACCACATCCGCATGGTTGAAGATAAGTACTTTCGTTTCTTTTTTGGAAATCCCAGTTGGGAAGGTTTTTTTTTGCTGCTTAGTGTTCTGCAAGAATTATTGCGTTCATAACGAAAAAACATTTTTGCTGAGACTAGAACTGTTGCTGCAGAGACTAGTGCACCTTTCTTTGAGATTTTTCTTTTGTGCAGTGCCTGGGTTAACCCTTGCAGTACCTGTTGCCACCTTTTAGACTCTGACTTTTCATTCCCTGGATAAGGCTTGTCTCTGCATCACTGGTTGGACCACTGCTGTTCACAGGGTTCCCATTTCAAAAGACAAGAGTGCTTCTATTATTTTGTTACTGCATACTGTGATTTTTCCTGAAATATGTAGTTTTTCATATGATTGGTTCTAAGGTTTCAGGTTTACCTGCAAGTTCCCCTAAAGTTTGTTTCTCTGCAACATATGATATCCCTACGCCTGATATCAAAGGTTTCAGATTTGACTGCAGGGTTCTCTGTCTGATATTCCTATGTCCGATGTCAAAACTTTCAGATCTAACTGCAAGTTTTCTCTGTATTAGTTTCCTGCTGTCTATGATATTTATATGCCTGATATCTAAGGTTTCAGATTTAACTGCATGTTTCTCTGTATGATATCCCTACGCCTGATATCTAAAGTTTCAGATTTAACTGCAAGGTTCTGTCTGATATTCCTATGTCTGATGTCAAAAGTTTCAGATTTAAACTGCAGGGTTTCTCTGTCTATGTTTTTTCCTTGCATTTATAAATCTCCGTGACTGATGCTAAAGTCTCAAAAGGTCAGCTCTCCCATCTTGTGTCTCTCTGTGTCTAATATTCATGTTGTTCATTCTAATGCTTCTGTTTTAAAAACACATTTCCTCTTTACTGGTTTCTTGGGAAGTGTGGTTTCCCCATGTCTGAAATGATGGCTCCTACTCAAACAGTCTTGAGCAGTAAATGTGAACACTGTACCACTGATTCTTCAGAACTTCTCAAAGCAAGGAAGAAGAAGAAAAAGAAGGGAGACATTACTGTGGAAGTTGCAGAAGAAATTAAGAATGAAAATTTAACCCCAGAGTCTGCATTTAATGAAAGAGATATACTACAGCTTAAAGCAACTCACAGACGTATCCCAAGAATAGTGGAAGAAAAGAAAGATGCCCTAACTCAGATGCTTCAAGCTACACAGAAAGCGATTGATTGTCTTTATGGACGTTTAGATAAGGAGCAAGAAGCCAAGGCTGCACTACAAAGCTGTCTATCTTCAGCAATTGCTAAGTGTGTTCTCCAGGAGAAAGAAAAAGAGCAGTTGGAGAGGGACAGGGTGATCCTGTCAAGCAAGCTGGAGAAGGCCTATGCTGATAATGCCCAGTACCAGAGTTTCATGGCTCAAGTTGGCGCAAAACTGGAAGCCTCTGAGGAGAAGAATTGCCACTTCAACACAGAACTACGTTCTTTGAGAGAGATCTTCGAAGGATTAAATAGCAGTTTTGAAATGGTAACCCAGGAGTGCAAGAATCTCTATGTCCAAGTCAGTGAAGGAGATAAGAAACTCCATGAATTAGGAGAGGAGAAGAAACAGTTGGCCCAGGAAAAGTTAGACGTGCAGACAGCACTGCAGAATGCAGAGAGTGCTGCAAGAAGAACGTGTCTCCCTGGAGCGGCGCACACAAGCAGAAAATATGCTGCAGAGTCAGCTGCGAGAACTGCGTACACATCTGCAGGACACCAAGGAGAAATGGGTGAATGCTGAAGAAAAGCAGCGAGTTCTGCAGGAAGAAAGTTTCCAGACTGCCTACAAGATAAAGATGCTGCAAGAGTATTTGAGTACCCAGTGTGTCCCCAAAGAACAGCATGAGGAGCTGAAGGCCACACTGAGCATAACCAGAGCCTCGCTGGAGGAAGAGCTAAAGCTAGCAGCTGAACACACATCTCAGCAGCTCACAGCGCTGCAGGCGCAGATCGCTGAGCTCAAGACACAGCTTGCCAAAAAGGAGAGAAGGTGTCCGTCTGTCAAGTGGCTGGCCTGACACAGCGCTATGAGGTCAAAATGGCCGATGCCTGCAAATTATTGGACCACACAGCCCATGATAAGGTCCGGCTGCAGCTGGAGCTGGACAATGCCCGGAAGGAGTACCGGCAGCTGCAGATCAGAAATGAAGAAGATGAAACATATTTAAGCTTTACTCTGAGTCAGCTGGGAGATATGGAGTCGCGACTCAACTCCAAAGAAGCCGAACTAACAACTGCATTGAGTGGGAAAAGAAGTGCAGAAGGACAGCTTCAAGAGCTGAAAAATCAAATAGCTGGTCTTAATGAGAATTTAGGTGATACCACGAAACGGCAGTCACAAAAGGAGACCATGGAGCGTGAATTCTATGTTCCCATTTACCCATGTGAAAAGTCTGCACCCGTCCTTGATGCCCACATTCCTGATGTCCATGCCTCTGCAATGGAGTTGAACGTATCCATTGGGAAGTTCCAGATTCCAAAACTAAAAGGTTCGTGGTTTCTAGGGGGGACTGTGAAGGATAAAATATGGAGATCATATCTCTATGCTTTATAGAAACCACTCGTCTCCATATTTATATCTGTTTGCTGTGCTTTTTTACTAATACTGTTTTCTATCCGAGGTGACTGTGGAATGCTGCTTGCACAGACTCTCGCCCACGCAATAAGGAAGTAGCAAAGTGACCTAAAGCCGACTGATTACAGAGAAAACGAAACATAACTTCAGAAAGCAAGGACACGCGGCATTCCTGTGAAACTTGCATCAGCCGACAAGACCCCCGCCCCCATCGTGCCTTTTTTCTACTAACTAATGTAATAATTGGATAAGCTTTGCCGCATAATAGGTGTGGCATTGAATGATTGGCTAGTGTTAGCCTACTTTGATATAAATAGATTGTAATACAAAAACTCGGCAGTCTTGTCTTGACTACTTGTCTGAGGAAACTGATACGTGACTTTGTGTCATTATTGGGATCCGGGGTGCGCACCCAGACTCTAAGTTACATAATTTGGAGCCCACATCTGAGCAGTAGAGACCCTCGATTGAAGGGACCTTAACAATATATTGGTCACAAAAAGAGACCACGGAAAGTGAATATGTCCCCTCTGCCGCATGTGAAGAGCCTGATGTATCTGTTCCCGATGCCCCTGCTATGACGTTAGACGGATCCCTGATGAAGTTCCTTGCTATGCCTAATATTCTTGATGCTGATGCCAACGCTCTTGTGATGAGGATAAATGCACCTCTCACAGATTTCCCATCAGCACTTGACGTACACATTAAGTTGGCCTTCCATCAAGATTTCCCTGAAGAGCCTGGAGGGTTGTTCGGAGTTGTTGCTGATCCCTATGTTCCTGCAAAACATGGAGTGTTGTCCGAAGGCCATAGTGAGTCGGCCTTCCATCAGGGACACCTTCCTAAACCTGGAGGGTTGCCAGGAGGATCTACTGGCTCCTCTGCTCCTGCTGTGAAGACAAGCACACGTTCTTCCGTTTATCTACGAATTTCTGATGCGTCCTCTGCTGAGCCTGTGACCTACTCTGCAAAGTCAAGCTTACTGCTCACAGATTCTCTGGCGTTTGGGTTGATGCATCCTGACATTCAACTGTTCCGAGAGAGAATTGAATTCCTCTGTCGGCTTTCTGATGGACTTTTTCAGTCTGTACCTGTGGAGTACAGTACTCTCTGCCCGCTGACAAACCAACAGAGGTGGGTCACCTTGAGTCCACTTTTCATCAAGGCCTCCGGGAAGAGCCTGGAAGATCGTCCGGAGAACGCTCTTGAGAGGGGGGAGTAATGTCAGGGTCTCCTAGACCTCCTACCTAGCCATAGTTCTTCTTTGTCCACTGGATGTGCTGCTGTCTTCTGTTTCCTCTGGGTTCCTCTGCCTCTGTCTTCTTGTTGCTCCTGTCTCTGCCCTTTATAGCTTCTGCTTCCTGGTTTGTTCAATTGCCTTTGCTTCAAGTCAGACTCCTATCACATGCCTCTGTCTTTGATCCTGATCTGTTTATGTACCTGTACCTGTATTATAGTCTGCTCACAGTAAAGGCCCTTGCTAGTAATCTGGCTTGTCCCTGTTTGTTCCTTGCTCCCCGGTCTCAGTCCCTGCTCCCCGGTCTCAGTTAATAGAAATGGAGACCGCGCTCGTCTGTAATCTTCACGGGGAATCTTCAGAAAGGCCTCTTCTCCTGCTGCTCCTTCTCCCTCCGGTGATCAGCCGGCCACAATCAATCCAAAATGTAAAACAAAAGGGGAGGTGGAGCGCAGAGAAAAAGAGAGATGCCAAGGTAAGATAAGGGCAATTTATTAAAACAACACTGCACAGTATTACTTACAATTGGTTAAAACCGCATGCATGTAGATGCTCCCCCAAAGGTCTGTATACAGCGTCGGTCAAAATCCCCCTGCCCCGACTGCGATCCACTGCTGCAGATTCTCACAGGGTCCCTGACCCGGAACCGGAAGTGCAACAACACAAAGGTGGTAGGCGGGCTCTCAAGCTAGGTCAAAGGCTATGGCAATAGCAGCAAACACTAGCGAGATGACGGGGGTGCAACTCAAAAGTAATGAGCATAACCCTCAACGCGTTTCGCGCATTACAGCGCTTCGTCAGGAGGTATTAGGGCATTACAGGAGGTATTAGGGCATTACAGGAGGTGGTCTTATATAGGTCACCACCTGATTGCCCAACACAATGAACATGTGTAAAACATGCTACAAATTACTTCTTAATGGTAAATGTGACTATTGGTATACACACATACATATATAGAGACACAAAACATACACATATTACCTAAAAATAAATACAATATATACATTAATAACTGAAACTATATCTAATAATACATCATATCTACCTATACTTACAACAATGATTCAAATAGATAGCTGCCCCTTATTTATCACTTGTGTTACATTTTTCATATTACTACAATTAAACCTTAAAAACATATACTTCCTATTCCTAAAAATCATTATTTAAATTGAACCTAAAAATATATATCCATACCCAGTGTTCGACAAACCTATACATTTGCTCGCCCTGGGCGAGTGGATTTAACCCCCGGGCGAGTAAATATTGGCCCAAGCAGCACACGTTTGGTACTAGGTGGCGAGTAGATTTTTTGGTGATTTGTCAACCACTGTCCATACCTAAAATTATTTACCTAATACAAAGAGTCCACATCAATGATTATAATAAAAAGGATTATCTATTTCTCATCTTAGGAAAGGATTTAATTCTATCATCTCGTTAAGGCCACCTGGGATTTTACTTTTTAAAGTGTAGATCCAATATTGTTCTCGTTGGAGTAGTTTTAGTTCCCTATTACCTTTCCTAATATCTCTTTGTATAATTTCCAACCCTCTAAAATGTAAACCTTTTGTTTCTCTGTTATGGTGCTCTAAAAAATGCATTGCCAGATTGTGTACTTTCCTCCCTAATTCAATATTTATTTTTGCATTTTTTATACCATTGATGTGTTCCCCAATTCGTACTTTTAGTGGGCAAATTGTCTTTCCAATATAGTATTTTTTACACGGGCAATCGATTATATAGACTAAATGACTTGTTTGGCATTTAATGAACTGATTTATTTTGTATGTTAGTCCAGTCTGATGGTCATTAAAAACTTTCTCTGGAGACATATATTGACACATCACACATTTGCCACATTTGTAATTGCCCATCGGTTTACTTAAAAAACTTTCTTTTGCAACAAATTTACTCTTTGATTCTTTTAAAAGGCTTGGTGCTAAAATACTTTTTAGGTTTTTAGCCCTTCTAAAAACTACTTTCGGTTTATCAGCTAATTTATTATTAAAAACAGGGTCTATTAGTAGAATATTCCAATGTTTATTGATTAATGTCTTTATCTTAGATTCTTGTTTAATAAAATCAGTGATAAAAAAGGTGTGGAATTATCTTGGACTTGTAATATTTTCTTTTTGGGCATTAATAAATTTGATCTTTGTCTGGTTCTACTTTTCATTAATGATTTCTGTAAAATCTCTTTATTGTATCCCTTATCTATAAACCTCTGTGTTAAAATATTTGTTTGGTCATCGCAGTCCTTTTGTTCAGAACAATTCCTACGTATCCTTAAAAATTGTCCATAGGGGATATTGTTGAGCCAATTAACAGAATGATTGCTCGTGTAATCTAAATAAGAATTGGCGTCCACCTTTTTAAAAAATGTTTTCGTAGTGATTCTGTTGCCTATTGCCTTTAAGTGTAAATCTAAAAAAATAATTTCTGTTGTATTGATTTCACCACTAAGGACTATGTTACGATCATTACTATTTAGAAATGAAATGAATTCGTCCAAGGCTAATTTGGGTCCAGACCAAATCAGTAGAATATCGTCTATATATCTACCGTAATAAACCAAATGCTCACGATATATATTATTGGACCACACATAATCTTCCTCCCAAAGTCCCATGAAAAGTCCTGCATAATTGGGAGCAAATCGTGTGCCCATCGCTGTGCCATTGGTCTGGATATAAAAATCACCCTCGAACATGAAATAGTTGTGTTGTAAAATAAACAAAATACTGTCTAAAATAAATTCTTGCTGCGTACTCGACAATGTATTTTGTTTATACAAAAAGTGGGCAACCGCATTAATCCCCAAACTGTGTTGAATACACGTATACAGGGAACTGACATCCAATGTGGCCCAGATAAAATGATTTTCCCATACAATCTCATCCAGAGAGTTTAGCACATTCGTACTATCTTTTATATATGAGGGGAGAACCGCGGTCAAAGGAGCTAGAAACGTATCTACATACTTCGGCAAATTGGCCGTGTGGGAATCTATACCGGATATAATTGGTCGCCCCGGAGGATTATTAAGAGTTTTGTGAATTTTGGGGATATGGTACATAATCGGTACTCGTGGGTGTGAAGTTAATATAAATTTAAATTCATGTGCATTCAAGATACCTTTTTGTCTAGCATCCATTAGAAAGCCCTCTAATAATGTCAAAAATTCCTGTGTTGGATCTGACCTCAATTAACCATATGAGATAATGTCCCCAAGTAATCTATTTGCTTCACCTATATAGTCCTCACGATTCTGTAGTACTATTCCCCCTCCCTTGTCTGCTTGTCGTATTATTAATTCCCCATTTGTATTCAAACTTTTTATCGCTTCTCTCTCTGTACGTGTAAGGTTATCATGAACCATGTGATACCTGTTGTTATTACATAAACTACGGATGTCTTGCTCCACTAATTTACTAAACAGTTCTATATAGGGTCCTTTAGACTCATAGGGGTAGAAAATGGATTTTGGTTTCAAGCCTGTATGTACAGAATTTTTACTTAAATCGCTTTCCTCATATAGATCCAAAAGATTTTGATAAGTACTATCATTGACATTGGAGGACAGTAAAACATGGGAGTCATTTGGGTACACGTTGGCTCCATTGGCATTGATCACATTATTACCCAAAAAATCAATCACATTGCTTCCAAAAAGATCAATCCATTCCTCTGGATTATCAATCCCAGTTGGTATGATCAGACCCTGGTCTAGTGTCACTGTCCCTTGGTTGGAACTAGGCTCTTGACATTGGCCATTTGTACCACTATTAGTGTAGACTTGTGTTCTGGCATAATGTCTTTTTAATGTCAGCTTTCTTATAAATTTTTGCAAGTCGATATATAGGCTAAACTCATTAGGCCTATTTACTGGGGAAAATGATAGCCCTTTTCTGAGCACACTGAATTGGGATGTTGAAAGTTGAAACTTTGATAGATTATATATCCCATTGACTCTCAAACTATTCTCTGTGACAACGATGTCTGCGGACAAGGATGTCCTTTGGTCCCTCTTGCCCCGACCGCCCCTGACCCCTCTTTTTCCCTTCCTCCCCTTAGCCAAGGTAATAGGCCCGGAGACTTGGTGCACACTACATGTTTGGGTATCGCCCCCATCCCCTGATGGGATCCCCTCCCTAAAAAAGGAGTTGAATTGGTGACCGGAGGGAGTGGGGCGAGAGAAGATGGTGGAGGTGAAGAATGGGCCCCCAAAATGGCACTTGGACCCGGCTCTAATATTTCATTCAAAATTTGAAAGGAATTGGATGTGGATATGGATAGATCAGGTATTAGCTGACTATTGGAGGGTTGAGTACCCCCGGTCTCAGTCCCTGCTCCCCGTTCTCAGTCCCTGCTCCCGGACCTGTCCTGCCCCGCCTGTCCTGTTCCAGTCTCCTCGTTGCCGACCTCTGCTTGTTACCTGACTTCGCTACCTGCCGCCTGCCTCGGACCCCTGCTTGTTACCTGACTTCGCTACCTGCCGCCTGCCTCGGACCCCTGCTTATGACCCCTACTTCGCTTCCTGCTGTTCCGGCCACCGAGATCCTACCCGCCACAGGAGTCTCCCGTGACACCTAGTCACGCTACCCCTTGTTCTCCACTACTCCATGAAAAATGTAATGTTACCTAAAGAAACAAAACCCTTAACAACTTATCCCAATGCAAGAAGAGTAGTTCAGAGGATTCAAGAATGAGGACACGCAGCACCCAGTGAGACCAAGAAGTTCAGGCAGCGGAGAAGCTAACCAGCTATCGGAAATCTCACTGGCTGGTCCATCGCCACTGACTTTGCAGATCAAGGCTGTTACTGCGATTACTCAGCCGCCTGGCAAATTGTAACTGAAACCAAACAAGTCACTTAAAGATGCAGAAGATGTTGAATATTGTGTGCGAAAAGCTCACGGCTACAAAGGATGGAAAAAAGGACCAGATTTATATACACAGAAAACACCAATACTAATGGCAGTTCGGATTTATTTTATTTGTGCAACTACTGCCCCGGGTTTGTAGCGGTGGGAATTTGCCACATTATCCCCTTTGCTTTTCACGCTTGAGAGTGATGTAAATGTGAACATATTTTGCAGATAATACAAAGACCTTCACAATCAGCGAAGTTAAAAGACCCTAAACATTTACAACCAGGAAGAAAAGGAGACTCAGAATAAGACAGATACGATATCCTCAAGGGTATCAAAAAGGTACAAAGAGGAAGTCGTTTTTTAGCACAATTGGGCATTGCAGAATGTGTTGCACGCCACTTGGGACCCCATTGTGTTTCTTCATAGATAACCTCGGATAATATCCTGAAACTAGGGTCACGTTTTGAGGTATGAATAGCTTCAGTTAGCTTTAACTCGTGTCTTCCCTCTTCCAAAGCATGACAAGTCCTTAATGTCTTTCTTAACTTTATTGCAGGAGTAGAAAACACAGGAACTTGTAGGAGTAGTGTAGGCAGAGAGTGCTTCTCTATGTGTGGGCAGAGAGTGCTTCTCTATGTGTGGGCAGAGAGTGCTTCTCTATGTGTAGGCAGAGAGTGCTTCTCTATGTGTGGGCAGAGAGTGCTTCTCTATGTGTGGGCAGAGAGCGCTTCTCTATGTGGGATGCTTCTATGAGGTTAGACTATGGTATGAGAGAAAGGCCTTACCAGGGGTGGATGCAGACAGGTCTGTACTCACTGTGATCTTAGGTGGAAAAGGAAGTGAGGGGCAGGGGTCACACTAAAAGTGAAGTGAGACTGCACTAACTGTCAGCAAGGACAGGGGGGGGGGAATGGGAAAGCCCATTAACTTGGAGGACTGGAGATGTTGCCAGAGGAACCAGGGGTGTGACAGACTGGAAGGAAAAAGGGCTACATAATGTATCCATTCCATTTGCACTGAGAGAGAACTGCAAGGAAAGTGACATCCTAGTGCAGCTAGCAGGGGGAACTGCCAAGGAAAGGGGGGCTGAAACAGAGAAGGCAGACATGGGTATTTCTGTTCCATGACAGATAACATTGCTAAATTGTTTGTAAAGCTAACGGGACAATTGTAACCCCTGATTACCAGTATTTACACAACTGTCTTTTATTAATGTCCTTGCTGGTTCTAACCTGCCAGATTAAAAATTGTATTTACATATATGGATAAATGATAACACATGTTTTTTTTACCTGATGATTGATCCTCTTCCAGTAGGGGTGTATTCTCTGCAAAGAGAAACCAATGTACAGTATGTGATATCATTTCAATGTGATACTAACAAACAATGTACAGTATACATTTTTGGGCACAATGGCTGTAAGGCAATGACAATAACCCTTGAGTGTACAATGTACACAATCTATAGTAAACATTTAAAAACAAAACCACATTGTATCTCAGTGCATTAACCACATATTTTATACACATGCCCGATTCTCTCACGTATTATGCAACATACAAATGATCACTTACAGTATTTGTGTCAGTTTCCTCCTTTTACTGAGACTTCCATAGAAATTAAAGCAGCAATAAGCGTAACTAACCCCCTTGGGACCGGGACTCCGCTGGAGCTGTGCTACACTATTTTCCGCCCTGGGGACCTCCCGGTTATTGAGATACTTCTCAGTGAAGCTACCTGGATTACTTCCTGATTTTTAAAGGGGATTTAAATGACTGTCCAATAGGAAGCCGCAATCATTGATGTGTCAGCTTCCTATTGGCCCCAGATTTAGCAGCCATTTGAAAACCAGTGACCTCACGGGTAGGTATATCAGAAACAGAGGGGGTCCTGGAAATTAAATTAGCAGGGTTTAGTTCTGGCGAACACTTCCTCTTGTAAAAAAAAATGGGGAGTAAAAAAAATAAATACTAATAATGATGTGTTACACAAAACAGAAGCACAAGAAAATGGACCAATTTTATCAAATTTTACACGGATTTTTAGCTGGGAATTTGTAAGCAGCTCCACATCTGGTTTCTTAAAACTAAAACAATGTTCCCATTATAATATGGGTGTTGCATAAACCTACGGGCACTTCCAAAGCTGGAGCAAAGTACCGGTGGAGACGAAAGAAAATGACCCTCTCTCTCGGTTACATTTGCTCCAAAGATGATGAATCAACCAATCATTAAGAAATTCTGAGCGGCTCCTCCAGAAGGTGACATCACAAGATAGAGTATATATCACCGGGATAGTGTGTTTCTCTTCCTGCGGTGTTTTGTACGATTAGGGTCACCGTTTCGTACCTGGGATTTATCATGCTAAGACTGAAAACTAATGCACACTTCTATTTAAATAATCTCAATACCAAACCTTCGTTTTATTTTCTGTATTTGGGAAGAATTGTAAAATCCACATAACTTACTGTACTCTCAGTAGTTCCTACGCGGAGGAAGATTGCGTTTGGCGGTTGGTGTAGAAATGTTGTTCGTACTTAGCACATATTCTTAACCACTGAGATTTACATTACTTTGGACATAGCATCATTTTTTATGTAGCGTTTTTGTTCGCAAAGATATTAATAAATTTTGTGTACAATTGGATTATTTTGTTTTTTTTAAACTAGGTCAAATGCACTTTGGTCATGTAACCTTGCACATCGGACACACACACACACACACACACACACACACACACACACACACACACACACACACACACACACACACACACACACACACACACAATGAACATTTTGCACAGTTCACAAACCTTTATTTCCTAGTGGAAAATGGGTGCCAGATGTGAACACTTATATTTGAGGTAAATATGAGACAAAATAAATAGTGCAGAGTGTGAAATCAAACAAACAGTTATTAGCCTCAGCATATCCTGTAATCCCCATACTAAATATTAGCCATTGTGTTTCCAGCATAGTTCGTCCCAATTCTGGAATTCTGCACCAGCACTAAAACAGGAATAGAGCCATTGTGCCTTTTCTGAAGTAAACACACAAATGTCATAATTACTACATATGTTATTAACCCTTTTATCTCATCTGATTCGTTCAACATCAGAAAGGAAATCCTCCTTACCTCCTTTTTTACTTCCACGTTTCTTCCACATTCTTATCATGATTTTGACACACACTGCCACGACCACGGCCACGGCAATCACAGATCCCACAATCACCCCAAACAGGATATAATTTATAGATTCAGGAATATCTGAAAATTAAAATACATAATTTACTAAATATAACTATATATAAAAGGAGCGCTGAGTGAAGGCAGCGACTCTGAAATCACTGGCACTGACGAAGCCCGTCTCAAACCCCAGCGCCTGCTTCCTGGGGCTGTGTCATTTTATCTCCCGGTGCCACAGGCACCAACATTAGATTTTGTTATGTAAAGTGTGTTTTATTTGGGGCTCCCCGAGTAAAACAGGCTGTGTGTGTGTGGTGCGTGTGATAGATATATATATATAAACAAATAGTCGATACCGTTATGTGGCTAACGAAATGCTTAACTCAGCAGAGCGCAAAATGGGTGGGGCGCAAGATTGTTTAGGGGGGCGCAGGCGATTTTGCCAAAAGCAGGGAGAAAGCAGTCGGTAGCTGTAATTTCTCCTTCAGCCATTAGGTGGCGCTGTGCTACACAGCTTATGCAGCACAGGCTTTGCCTTGCTGAATGCAGCTGATAAGGTGTGGGTGTCATGGAGAGGGGGGGCAAAGAGAGACATGGATAGGTGGGAGGGGGTAAAAGAGAGACATGAAGAGGTGGGAGGGGGTGAAGGAGACATGGAGAGGTGGGAGGGGGGTAAAAGAGAGACATGGAGAGGTGGGAGGGGGTTGAAAGAGACATGGAGAGGTGAGAGGGGGGTGAAAGAGAGACATGGAGAGGTGGGAGGGGGGTCAAAAGAGACACGGGAGGGGGTGAAAGAGACATGGAGAGGTGGGAGGGGGTGAAAGAGAGACATGGAGAGGTGGGTGAGAGACATGGAGAGGTGGGTGAAAGAGAGACATGGAGAGGTGGGTGAGAGACATGGAGAGGTGGGTGAAAGAGAGACATGGAGAGGTGGGAGGGGGGTGAAAGAGAGACATGAAGAAGTGGGCGAGAGACATGGAGAGGTGGGTGAGAGAGAGACATGGAGAGGTGGGTGAAAGTGAAACATAGGGGTGAGAGAAATATTGGGGGGAAATGGGAGAGAAAGACACTGGGGGGAAGGTGAGACACCCTGGGGGAAGGTGAGAGAAACACTGGAGGGAAGGGAGACACACACACACACACTGGCTGGTGGGAGAGAGAGGCACTTGGGGGAGGGAAAGAGAGAGACACTGGGGGAGGGAGAGACACTGGTGGGAGGAAGAGACACACAATGGCTGGAGTGAGAAACACTGAGGGGGAATGAGAGAGACAGTAGGGAGAGGGAGAAAGAGAGAGACACACAGGGGGGAGGGAGAGGGAGAGAGAGAGTGGGGGAGGGAGGGAGAGAGACACTAGGGGGAGGGAGAGAAAGAGACACACACTGGGGGGAGGGAGAGCTAGAGTGGGGGGAGGGATAGAGACACTGGAGAGGGAGTGAGAACACCCTCTTTGAGGGAGAGGGAGTGGCTCAGTGAGTAAAGACACTGACTGGCACTGAGAGTCTGAAGAAGGGGAACCTGGTTCAATTCCCGGTGTTGGCTCCTTGTGACCTTGGGCAAGTCACTTTATCTCCCTGTGCCTCAGGCACCAAAACCATAGATTGTAAGCTCTACGGGGCAGGGACCTGTGCGTGCAAAATGTCTCTGTAAAGCGCTGCGTATAACTAGCAGCGCTATACAAGAACATGCTATTATTATTATTATTTGAATTCTATGGTTTTACATATCAGGACATAATAACAATCATCTGTTCCTTAGCAGGTCTAAAAATTAGGTAAATACAACCTCAGATGAACAACACCACATGACATATTACACCGTGTCATGATTTATTTAACAAAATAAAGCCAAAATGGAGAAGCCATGTGTGAAAAACTAAGTATACCTTATGATTCAATAACTTGTAGAACCACCTTTAGCAGCACTAAACTGAAGTAATCGTTTTCTGTATGACTTTATCAGTCTCTCATATCGTTGTGGAGGAATTTTGGCCCACTCTTCTTTACAACGTTGCTTCAGTTCTTTGAGGTTTGTGGGCATTTGCACAGCTCTCTTAAGGTCCCGCCACAGCATTTCAATCAGGTTGAGGTCTGGACTTTGACTAGGCCATTGCAACACCTTAATTCTTTTCTTTTTCAGCCATTCTGTAGTAGATTTGCTGTGTGCTTGGGATCATTGTCCTGATGCATGACCCAATTTCGGCCAAGCTTTAGCTGTCGGACAGATGGCCTCACATTTGACTCTAGAATACTTTGGTATACAGAGGAGTTCATGGTCGACTCAATGACTACAAGGTTCCCAGGTCCTGTGGCTGCAAAACAAGCCCAAATCATCACCCCTCCACCACCGTGCTTGACAGTTGGTATGAGGCATTTGTGCTGATATGCTGTGTTTGGTACTTCTCTTTCACAATCGACTGACTCGTCTCATCTCTTGCCGAGTTATCATCAACTCCAAATGCACTCCATGGCACTTCTCTTTTACAGTCGACGGACTTGTCTTTAATTTTTGCAGGGTTCTCCTCACCTCCAAATGTACACTATGGTACCTCTTATCCACAGTCAACAGACTTTAAAATTTGGGCCTTTCTTTCTTGACTCATTAACTTACTCCGACAGGAGTACCGTTGAACAATCTGTGAGGTCTTTCTCAGTTTACGATCATGGACACACTTACGTCCCATTTGCGACTGCTTCTTCACAGCGGCTGCCCTCATGGCAAGGAATCTACTTTGGGTCCCACGGGCACTGCAGTCATGCTTACCGGAGTGCGTCACTTGTTCAGGCGGCTCAAACTTTGTAATCTTGTTTTGCAGTTGAGTGGTTTCCGCAGCTCTCACTGTACCCTTGTCTTCGCCGGGCATTAGTTTCTGTAGGATGCGGACGTTTGGGCTGTTTTCCTTTTTGGGACGTTTTCCTTTTTCTCCAGCTTTGTCTGAGGAACCTCCTGCTGGGCAGCAGTAGAGTCCAACGTAGTGTCCCTGTTAGTCTTCAGAGCCTCAAGCTTCTCCTCCAGGTCACGCTTTTGTATCTCTGCCATCTTGCAGCCAGTATGCTCAAACTCCAGGACCCTCCTTAGGTCTTGAAGCTTTCCTCCTGCATTTCTTCTTTCACTCAGTGCAGCCGCTAGTTCAGCTTCTTTAGGCCTGGGACATGGAAAACCAGACCCCGTTGAGCCGCGCTGAGCAGATACACTTACCCTCTGCATCTGCAATCAGCGCGGCTTTAGGAGCCGCTTCCGCATGCGTGCGGAGGCTCAGAAAATTTCAGCAGACAGGCAGGTTTAAATTTTCGCGCTGAGGGGAGCGGAGGAGCGGTCACGTGACCGCAAACATCCAATGGGAGCGAGGGACTAGCCCCGCCTCCCACCACCGCTCCACCTCCGTCACGCCTTCGCCCCGCCCCCAAAGCGCGCTCACTGCCTCACCTGTGTGAAGATTGAGATAATGTGTGTGGCTATCATCACCTCCATTTTGGCCTAAACCGCCATTTTGAGTGTTTGCTTATATGAATGTTTATTTGTTTCATTCGTGAATGAATGAACTGTGAATGTTTGATTCTGCAGAGTATCACTTCTGGATGTAACCCACCCTTGTGTAATTCCTACGAGACATGTAATAAATTGAAATAGCATTCGTAAGCGATTTCTCCTGCATTAGATATTTCTGCTGACCGTAGGATCTGTTATCTGACAACTACAGTACACACACAGGGCTGGACAGAGTAACTCCCTTATGTCACAAGGTTAAGAGGCCCACATTATGGTAAATTATCGATAAGAATATAGCGTATGCAGCATATTTAGGTATCAATATGTCTTTTTGTATAAGTCATCATATACTTTTTATCTCTAAGCCAGCCCCCTTAAAGGGCGTATTACTCATTTTGAAATGTATAAAAATGTGATACCAATCAATATGTTGGGAGAGGCCTGAGTTCCTTGTTGGAATTCTTTTCTCTCAATTGTGCCTTGGTACTGATACACTCATGTTGTTACTTTTTGAACCCTTGACTCATTGATTTTATTTCTACGTTTTGACACCTGCCAGGTCACAAAAAAGCACCAAATTGAGCAGGCGAGGCAGAGCAGGAGCACGGCTCAGCGCGGCCCGAGGCACCATGCCCGAAGCCTTTGAGTTCAGTCGCGATTCCACATCTCCTAGCAGACTCAGAGCAAGGCTTAAAACTGTTTCTTTTCCTCTATTTCTGACCTGCAGCTGTCGATGCTACTCCTGGACCTTGTCCAGCAATTTGTGGGCATCGGCCATCTCGGTCTCATAGTGTAGTGTCAGGTTGGCCACCTGACGGATGGACACCTCCTCCCTCTCAGCGAGCTGGATCTTGCTCTCAGCAATCTGCGTCTGTAGTTCTTCAATTTGATCCTGCAAGTCCCCTCTCAGTGTCTTCACCTCTTCACAGTACTTGCTCTGGGTTTGCATCAGGGCCTCCTTCATATTTTGGAGCTCTGCTGTTTTTGTCACTAGGATCGCCGCTACTTTTGTTTTCCAGGCCTCTTTATCCTTGGCGTACTGACTCATGGGGATGGAACCGTCTCTGCTTCCTGGCTCTTGCTACAGTTTCTGCATCTTCAACTACAGAGAGTCACCTGGCATCTAAAATCCGCCACCAGCGATGTGTTGGTGACGCTCACTGTGGTCTTCATCTCTTCATACTGCTCTGTGGGAACATACTGGGTATTTAGCTGTTCCTGTAGCACTTGTGCTTGGTTAGCCGCCTGGACACTTGCTTCCTGTAGATCCTCGCTGCTTCTCCTCAGCATGTTGCTGTGCTTCCCACACTTCTAACTTTCCGTTGATCAATTGGTTCTTCACTTTTGCTACTTGGTGAAGCCTCTTATCTCCTTCCCTGACCTGGTTAGTCTTCTGAATTTTTTTGTCTCAGATTTGTATTTGCCCTTTTTATAGTCTCTAAACGAATCAGGACCTCTTCCTCCGCATCCTTCAGTTCACAGACCTCTTTGCAGAGAGTGTCGACCTCCTGGCATGAGAGTTTCAGCTCTGTGTTTATGAGGTTTATCTCTTTCTGGGAGACTTCGAGCTCTTTATGCAGCCTTCTTTCTGCGTTCTCCAGGGCTTCCTGCACTTTAGAATTTTCTTGTGCAACTTCTCTCTTTACTTTACCAAGTTTTGCTTTGAGTGAGCGAGCTTCTTGCTGAGAAACTTCCAATTTTGTGATGAAGTTTTGAACGTCTTTCTGGGACATCGCCAGCTGTTGCCACGGTTTAATTTTGAAACTGTGGTGACACACTTCTTCCAAGCGATCTGGTTCCTGATAGGCCCAGCATACGAAATCCTTTATAAAGTCACCTGGTTTCCTTCTAGCCGGCATGGCTCCGAATTCCTGGGCACTGACTCCAAGGTTATGGGGTCCGGCGCTCTGGACGCTGGTCACATCTGCAGCTTTCATCTGCGGGTCTCTTCCTGGGGCCACGTATGAGTTGTCATCGTCGTATGCACTGAAGGGACACTGTTTTGTATGGTTACGTACATTACACAACAAACAATTTACTTTGGCCATTTTAAAATCCCGTTTCACCCCCCCCCCCCCCCCCCCGACGGGGCACACTTTACACAACACACGTGAGTTGTACTTGCTTTACAATGTTTGAACCTTCTTGGTTCTTCTTTTTTTTGTTTCATTTTTTTTTTATTGTTTTACATACATAACTTCACATTATACATGTCAATCTTTAACAAAGGGATTGGTGTTCATACAAGTGCTTGGACACATAAAACAACAGAATAAAGAACATTTATCTTGACATAGCTTAATGTTTTATATTTACTGTATGGCTCTTCATCTATTGTGAGTTGTATTAAGGTGACTTCAGATTGTACCTTTAAATTTTCCATCTCCTAGTTTTTACTATTTTTGTTTACTAGAAAAGATTAAGATTAGGGATAGATAAAGAGAAGGTCAGAGGAGGGGGGGCGGAGAGGGAAAGGAGGGAGGGGAACAGAGGGGGGGGGGGTGGAGGCACACACGAACAGGATCCGGGGTTCTGATCTCCTAACCCTCTGAGGGCCCGTCGAGTCCATTCCCCCCCCCCCTTCTTGGTTAGAGGCTAGGATGGGGTCCATAGGTCCCAAACTTTGTGGAATTCCTCTAGTTTTTGGTTAAGTTGGGCCGACAGTTATTCCATCATTTTGACTTCTTTCAATCTTTTATTTATTGTTTGCTTGGAGGGCACATTTATATTTTTCCAAGCAGCTGCTATTGATCAGCGTGCTGCTGTAAGTATGAATCTAATCAATTTTCCCACTGGCGAGGGAACCTCCTCAATAGGTTTACCTAATATATATTAAAGGGTCCAAAGGGATTCTCAGCTCCGTGGACTCCTGCAGCATATTTTGGATATGCGTCCAGAATTTTTGTATCTTTGGGCAGGTCCACCATATGTGCACCATATCTCCTCTCAGACCACACCCCCTCCAGCATAGATCTGGCTCAGCCTACTCGGGGTTAGGTACCATTGGAATAAGATTTGGTAGATCTTTTCTTTCTTGGTCGTGCAAATTGAGGTTTTACAGTAGCTGCAGATTCCCAGATATCCTCCCAGACTTCCCCATCTATTTCTATCCCGAGGTCTTCAGCCCATTTCAACATATAGTTATGGTTTTGAGGGGTTGACATCGAAGTCAGTCCCGTATATATCCTCGAGATCTGTCCCTTCTGGTGCACCCCTATTTTGCATAGTCTTTCAAATTTTGTTAAATTCGGAAAGCTCTTGTTCTGCGATACCGATTGCAAAAAGTGTCTGATCTGTAGGAAGCCAAAAATTGGGATATCCTGTCCCTGGTATTTTGTTTGCACATCTTGGAATGTCATTGGTTTTCCTCCATCCACTAGATCATCTAACCTTACAATATTGAGTTCCTTTAATTTCTTAAAGGAGTTTTTTATACACCCTGGGGAAACTCGGGGTTGTTATATATAGGGGTTAACAAGGAAGGATTCGAATTAAGTGAATTTTTATTTTTGGACCAAATTTCCCACGTACACCTCATGGATCCCAGCTCAAACCTTCCAGTAGGTCCCTCACTCCTCGCTCCACCCCAAAGAGTCAATACCAGGGAGCGAGGGAACACGTAGGTCGACTCCATCTCCAACCAGCACGCGGATGTGGGGTCATTATTCCATGACACCACTTGTTGTAACTGGGACGCTTGATGATATTTGATTATATCAGGGACCCCCATGCCCCCGCTCTTCCTAGGAGACAACATTACTGATCTCGCCACTCTTGGTCTTTTATTTTTCCATATAAATTGGAACACTCTATTCTGGATATTTTTAAGTTCCGCCAATGGGACTTTTACCGGGATTGTTTGGAATAAGTATAGTAATCTTGGAACTATATTCATTTTTACTGTGGCTTTTCTACCTATCCAGGAGACCTGTAGATCATTTTTAAATAGCGGAGGATAGTTATTCTTATAGAGATCCCGGAATGATTTTGCTATCTTAATTCCTAGGATTCACGAAGGAGAGATGGAGCACTACTACAAAAGAACAATTGCTAGAGAGTGGGTCCCAAAATAAAAGGTTTAATAGATCAGAGCATGGTTAACAAGAAAAACGAGCCCTCAGGCCCCCACCAACGCGTTTCGAGCTTCCGCTCTTTCTCAAGGTGTATAACGATCTGATTAAACCCCCTTACCTGATATACAGTCATTTTCCCGCCATTCGTCCTCGCTAACCCGTCGCTTAGTCGCGTCACACGCAACGCGCCATGTTCCGCCATTCGTCCTCACTAACCCGTCGCTTAGTCGCGTCACACGCGACGCGCCATGTGCCATAAACCCTTTGAGGACCATCCTACAAACAAGTGAGTTATATTACTCATTTTACACCGCAGCATTCCTAATCAATGTGTTGGGCTGGACACTCACCATTCAATAGGTGGTACTCTTCCAGTTTATTGATATCTGGTGGAATTGGTGTTCTTATTCTATGGATGGTCAACCTAATATGTGGGATACTTCGAGGATACAATATATGGCATTTATGTCTTCATGAGCCTGACAACTTTTTGGGTCTATGTTTGAGCATCACACAGCTTTTTTGTTCTATCTTAATTCCTAGATACTTAATATTAGTAGAGCCCCATTTATATTTAAATTTTGATTGTATTATTTTCATTTTGGTAGTTGGTAGATTCAAATGCAATACTTCAGATTTATCATTATTAATTTTGTACCCGGAGACTTTGCCGAATTGGATTAATTGGAGCTGGAGATTGGGTAGGGATATCAATGGGTCTGCTAGAGATATGATACCATCCGCAAAAAGGGATATTTTGTAGTTTATCCCCCCTATCTTGATACCCTGGATGTTTATGTCTTCTCTAATTATGGATGCAAGGGGCTCAATTGACAATGCAAAGAGGAGTGGGGACAGGGGGCAACCCTGTCTGGTGCCATTTTTAATTATAATAGGAGTTGAGTCACCCCCTGGAAGTTTAACATAGGCAGTAGGCGACCTGTACAAGGCTCTAATGCCTTCCAGGTATGGTCCCGAAAATCCGAATTTTAACATTGTTTTGTCTAAGAATGCCCACTTTATTCTATCAAACGCTTTTTCCGCGTCTAAGCTTAATAGAATAGCCTTTGTGTTGGTCAGGTGCACGTGGTCAATAATATTTATAATTTTGCGGGTGTTATCATAGGCCCGTCTTTCTTGGACAAAACCCACTAGATCTATATGTATGAGTCTTGGAAGGATCGGAGACAGCCTGTTCGCTAAAATTTTACTGCATATTTTCAAGTCTGTGTTCATCAGCGAAATGGGCCTATAGCTTCCGCATTGGAGAGGGTCCCTTCCCTCTTTGTGTATGATGGCTAAGTTAGCCATGGACATCGAAGCCGGAATGGGCTCCCCCTCCAAGAAATAATTGAATGTCTCGAACATACGGGGAGAGCACTTCTTTAATTTTTTTGTAGTACAGGTTGGAAAAGTTGTCGGGGCCCGGAGTTTTATTTGTTTTTAGGGAGTGTATAGCTTCTAATAGTTCTTCCTTAGAGATTCTTTTGTTTAATATTTGGGATTCTTCTTCCGTTAGGCTCGGTAATCTACATTTACTTAAATACTCTGTTATTGCCTCGGACCCTGTACTACCACTCTGGGTGGAGTGTAAGTTATAGAGTTTAGTGTAAAAAATCGAAAATTCTTGTGCTATCTCTTTTTCATTATACGTGGTTGGCCCTGCTTTTGTGCGGATTCTTCTGGGTTCTTCTTAGGGCAACATCTTTACAAAAATCCATTTTCACTTTCTTTGATACCCGACATGGCAAACTTGACACTCGCTATGGAGATCCCGACTCTTGCGTTCTGCGTTCTGGTCTTGTCTTTACCCCCTTTGTATCTAAAGCCCTCTCCCGCCTTAAACCTTTCTCACTGACTGCCCCACACCTCTGGAATGCCCTTCCCCTCAATACCCGACTAGCACCCTCTCTATCCACCTTTAAGACCCATCTAAAAACACACCTGCTTAACAAAGCATATGAGTAGCACCGTGGAAAATACTAGACACATGATACATAAAGCTTGGCCCCCTGCAGACGCACTTACCAGAATTTCCTCCTACTGTCTCTGTACGTTCTCCCTACCTACCAATTAGACTGTAAGCTCTTCGGAGCAGGGACTCCTTTTTCGAAATGTTACTTTTATGTCTGAAGCGCTTATTCCCATGACCTGTTATTTATATTATTTGTTATTTATATGGTTGTAACGTGTATTACTGCTGTGAAGCGCTATGT
Organism: Ascaphus truei; assembly: GCA_036426205.1. Lineage (NCBI taxonomy): Eukaryota > Metazoa > Chordata > Amphibia > Anura > Ascaphidae > Ascaphus > Ascaphus truei. Next base: position 2,732 of record WSYH01001745.1, on the reverse strand, counting down.
ACGCTAATGGCGCTACATTATCCCTATGTTTTGGAGGCCAGGAGCAGGTACAGCGAATATGCTATCTTTAAAATGTCATTATCTCGAAGTCCAAAACTTTATTAGACAAACAGGGGATTCTGTGATAAAGATCAGGGGCAAAAAAAAACAGCACCAGATTTATCTAAGATAACAACGTTACCAGGTAAGGGATTGCTTTTATTTTCTCTTTGCTAAATCTTGTGCTGTGTTTTTACACAAACATTGCCGCCGACAGACTAAAATGAAATGGAATAATTATCCTTGGCTTACCTTCAACTACGAGGCTGACATGTTTTGTGATGTATCCTGAAGACTCCTTTATAATGACATGACCAAGGAGGCGCGAGCTTCCCCCCCCCCTCTCCTATGAACCCTCTACATAAAGACATACAAATAACAAGAGGACACATATATGGAGGTAAAAGGCCGCGGCTTATTTATTAACACCAATGGGGATAGCGTACCACCTGTCCGCGCCAGAATGCTCAGAGCTGTGCAACGCAAAGGGGGCACCCGGAAGTACGTCCCGGTGACCTGCCCCCTCGCTTCAAAACCCCCCGATAACCAGCCCCGAGCCACTTCTGGGGGACAAGCACCTACCCCCCCCCCCAACTGCCGCCACCAACGGGCCTGTTTAACCCCCTTAAATCAGACCCGTACCGCCATACCCCTTATGACCTCTTCCAAACCTTCCTGTAACTCATTATTAAACATGTCCACCCCGACATCCGACAACTGTACCCCATCTTCCCTAAACCATCCACCCAATTTAAAATTAAACTGCGGGTGACGAATGACCCAACCCCCACATTGAACCACGAAATTCCCCACCATCCTGTTTAACCTCTTCCTCGTCTTGTTAACTCTCCCCGGGATACGCGCACCTTTCCAAACCAACCTGCATATTATCTCGGACCAAACTAATTGCACCCCTGGCCAAAACGTTAACATGCGCGCCAAATCTTGCTTAATCTGCTGAAATAAATCAATCGACCGCAATTTTGCCACATCATTACCCCCAACATGAATAATGATGATATCCGGTGCCCTCCTACCCCTGGCCCTAGAAATTAACAGCGGAAAAAGCCGTCCCCACCGCATCCCTCTCATCCCCCACCACGTTACCTCCACCTGCTCCATACTCAACCCTAAATTCTTTCCGTAGGGGCGCGAATTCGCCCTCTTCCCCGCCCAGTGTACCATTGAATCTCCCACGATCCAAATTACCACGAAATCTGAGGAGGCAAAAACATGGTGGGAAAAAAGAAAAACAACGGCAAAGTGTTCAATCTAGCGCAACATTCTCCCCTACCAAATCCGGCCTGATGTATGTCCGGTAACTGTCTGACTTCCAGCGCCCAAACCTCCGTATCTTTGCTACCGCGAGCCCAACGCGTGCTGCTTCCGTCGCTGCCCCAATGCGAAAAGAATGCGTTCCATACTGCCCCCTTCTAACCCTTGCTGCTTGAGACACATCCGAAAGACCCGCAAATATTGAAACCTTGACAATGCCCCCCCGTTCTGGTGCACTAACAGTGGACCCCCTTGTTCTGGCCTAATGGCCAAATAATCGTCCAACGCTTTTGCTGGGCACACCACACTTCCAGGCAAGCCCTTCAACAAGATCCACGCTCCCTTTCCTTTCTGATCCGTTTTAGACCTCCGTACCAGCAACCTCACCAAACCTTCTCCTAAACTTACGTCAGCCCGCTGCAAGCCACCCCCTCCTTTCTTGGATACACAAACCAATTCACCTGCTCGCAGAGCTGCAAAAAATGCTATGATGAATGTGACCTTAAAAAGTACTGCCTCAAAACTGGAAGAGCATACCACGTCTGTGGCCCGCAACAAACCTTCCAAAATTACCGGCGTCACTGGTCTTCTGCCATCCCTGCTAGTTATCCCTTTAACCATGCCTGCTAGCACCTTCCTTACCACAAAACACTTGGACACATCAACCCTACCATTCAGCCTAAGGAAGAACGATATACCCGCCATCTTTCTCCCTTTGGATCCACCAGCTAAACCCTTTTCCCTCAAACTCATCATGTGACCCAGCAAAATGTCTACCTCCGAGATCTTTTCTCCAGCCAACCTTTCTGCCTCCCGAAATTCTCGCCAAGCAGCCACTTAAGCACCCCACATACCCGGGGCGAGAGACGCCTTGATTAAATCAATCACACCTCCGTTACCAGATCCCACAAGACTGCTGGGCACCGTTCGCCCTGGGTCTCCGCCCCCGGTGCCAACCTCCGAAACAGCTCCATCTGCAAACGTGATAATGCATCAGCAATGTTGTTCTCCACCCCAGGAACATGCCTAGCCTTGAAACCTATATTAAGCTGTAAACACCATAACACAAAATGCCTCAACAGAACCAACACTGGTGGGGACCGTGAACCAAAATTATTCACAGCCTCCACCACACCCAAGTTGTCGGACCAAAACGTCACCTCCCTGTTAGCAAACTTGTCCCCCAAAAGATGTACAGCCACTAGTAAAGGGAAAAGTTCCAAAAATGTCAGATTCCTGATAAGCTGAGTCCCTCGCCAATGCTCTGGCCATTCCTCAGCACACCAAGCTCCAATAAAATATGCACCAAACCCTACTGACCCAGCCGCATCCGTAAATAGCTGCAGCTCATCGTTCCGCGCTGGACGCCCCCTCCACAACGTCCTTCCGTTGTAACTCTGTAAGAATTCTTGCCACAC